>PVJS01001187.1:0-90869 GCA_004027185.1 Glis glis | reverse complement strand
GTAATTTCATGTGGCTTGATCTAGTAATAATAATAATAATAATGCCGGGCGTGGTGGCGCACACTTGTAATCCCAGTACTTTGGGAGGCAGAGACCGGAGGATCCAGGTTCGCGGCCAGCCTCAGCTCTCTGTCTCTCTCCCTGTTTCTCTCTCTCTCTCTCTCTTTCTCTCTCTACTTAGTGAGGCCCTCTGCAACTTCATGAGACCCGGTTTCAAAATAAAGTATAAAAAATAGGGCCGGGGGTGTAGCTTGGAGGTAGAATGCCCCTGGGTTCAATCTCCGTACCGCAAAAAATAATAATAATAATAATAGGAGGTACTCAATGACACTAACTTTATCATTGGCTAAGCAGTTCATGCACATGACATCATAACCCACTCAGGGAGTTAGTTTTTAAAATCTCCACTTTTCCAATGAGACAGTTGAAGTTCAGGAAGCTGAAGGGGTTACCTCAATAGTAAATGAACTAGTGCTGGTAAGGGAGCAAACTAGTATCAAAAGTCAATTTCACGTGGGAGGCTAAGACAGGAGGATCAGAGGTTCGCGGCCAACCTCAGCTACTTAGTGAGGCCCTCCACAACTTTGTGAGACCCTGCTTCAAAATAAAGAATAAAAAATAGGGCTGGGAGTGTAGCTCGGAGGTAGAATGCTCCTGAGTTCAATCCCCAGTACTGCAAAAATAAAAAAAAGCAAAACAAAATATAAACAAAAACAAAAGCAAACTCAATTCTCTCTGACTCTGAGTCTTTTTATTCAAGACATGCATTATTTAAAAAGCATGTATTCTTAATGATTGCATACTAGCTCTTTGTGTGGACTTATTTTTATCTTAATAATATAATATGAATCCTCTGCTTAACATTTAGGTTATTTCTATTTTTCCATTACCATGAAGAATGCTGTGATGAACATAACTCTCAGGATACAAATTACTATGTACTTTAGCTTGGATTGAATGTATGTGCTGCATCTTGATTAACTTCTGTGTTCTGCATCAATGGATAATATCCATTATGAGCCCTGTGATTTACCAAGTAGGAAATTATTATCCTTTTAAAGATTTTTTTATTTTAAAGCATTATTATTTTAGAATTATTTAAATTGCAGATCCCTGGTAATATATTTGTACAAAACATATGTTTTTAATATAATGTTTATGCAGAATTTTCCAGGCATACAACCATTTTAGAGAGCCCAATAAACCTGCAGCTCCTTCCCACCATCAAGAAAATCTTAACAAAATCATTGGATTCACTTCTACATGGTATGTGCCTTCCCATGCTTTCTTGTATTACCCCAAATTAATTAATTTATTTCTTTCCTTCCTTCCTTTGTGCTTGGCGTTCTAGCTCCGAGCTACACCCCCAGTCCTATTTTATTTTTTATTTTGAAACAAGGTCTTACTAGGCTGCTGAGAGTCTTGCTAAATTGCTGAGACTGGTCTAGAACCTGTGATTCTCCTTTCTCAGCCTCCCAGGTATGGGATTACAGGTATGCTTCACCATGCCTGGCTAGGGCAATTATTTTCTGTTATGTTATTTTGCTTGGAAGAGATAATTTCATTATAAAAACAGAGAAGATAATTTCATCATAAGAACACAGAAATAGGCTTGAAGCAATTATATGTGAAATACTGCAAGAAAAAAATCATAGGTTATCTAAATATAAAAGGAAAACTTAGTTGTCTGAGATGAAAATTCTCACTTCTCTCAAGTCATCATTAAATGGAAGGAACAGAGAGAGAAATTTGCTCCTGGGTCTTGGAGAGACACTGGCTTTGTCCTGAGGCTTAAATGAGTTACATGTTAAAAATAATGTTGAAGGAGATATGTTTTAGAAAGTGCTCACATTTTTGAGAGAGAAAAAGAATTTTTCATTTTGTACATATCAGAATTTATGAAGTTTGTTGAAAATAGAATAAAAATATATTGAAATCTAGATACTTATTCAAGATATACAAGTAATGCATTTTGCTTTTATATCCTTATAGAAAAATAGAGGATTTATTCACACTTTGATCATGTTACCCAAAAATGTAAATATAAAAGAAACCCATGGGGTTTAATGTAAAAATGTAAAGCAACAAGGTAAAAAAAATAAGTAAAGAGACTAGGGGATTCCTGTTCATGCATTTCTTAGGACATGTCCAGCTGCACCCGGATGTCTGCAAAAATAAAGAGAATGATGGGCAGTGATTTTAACAATATCCTTCCATACTGCCATCCACTTATTCTTATACTTTCCTTTCTTTTCAAATCCCTCTCTTGCCTCCAGACATTTTTGGATGACTCCTGACTAATACAAGGTGGATGGATGGATGGATAGATAGATAGACAAAGAATTAAAGTGTGGAATTTTCATAGTATGAATAAATGTCATTTTTTGGTTTTCATTTCTACTACAGTATGCAGTTCTATCATATGCATTTAGAATAAATATGACTTTCAGTCATGGAGCAATTCCTCAGACTCTTCCTTTGTCATACATTTCTCACCAGAACAAATAGTTATTAGTTAAAAAGCAGATGGTTTTAAAAATGATTTTCATGGCAGTTAAAAGACAAGCAACATAACGAAAGAGTGTGTAAAATGGCCTATCTGGTAGAGGACTGTGTGGTGTCATACACCTGTAATCCCAGTACATGGGAGGCTGAGACAGGAGGATTGTAGGTTGGAGGCCAGCCTCAGCAACTTGGCAAGACCCTTAGCAACTTAGCAAGACCCTATTTCATAAAAAATAAAAAGACCTGAATCTATAACTCAGCTCAGAGGTAGAACACCCCTAGGTTCAATCCCCAGTATCAAAACAGAAAAAGAAAGAAACAAAAAATAAAGATATACATAAGGCAAATAACCATATGAAGAGATGTTCGGCATCCTGTATCATAGAGGAACTATAAATTATAAGCAAGGAGTTATAAATTGAAACAACAGTGATATACCACTAACGCTTATTGGAATACAAACACTGATGACACCAAATTCTGATGAGGATTTAGAGCATCATCGGCTCTCCGAATGGTACAGCCACTCTGAAGAACATTTTGGCAATTTCTTACAAAGTTAATCATAAGCTTAGCGTAACATGCAGCAGTCATGCTGCCTCGTATTTACCCAAATGAATTGAAAATGTATGCCCACAGAAAAACCTGCACATAGATGTATATAGCAGCTTTATTTATAATTGTCAAGACTTGGATGCAGCCAAGATGCCTTTTAGGAAATGAATGGATAAACAAAGTTTAGTACATCCATGTGATGCAATATTATTCAACTAAAAAGCAATGAGCAGTCAGACATGGTTGTGCTCGCCTGTAATCCCAACTTTTAGGAATGCTGAGGCAGGAGGATCACTGGTTCAAGGCCAGAACAGAGTAACTTAGTGAGAGCCTGTTTCCTTAGCTATAAAACCTCCTGGGTTCAATCAGTCTCCAGTACCACAAAATAAAAAAAATAAAGTAAAATGTGTTGGGCTGGGCTGGGGATGTAACTCAATGGTGGAGTGCTTGCCTAGCATGCATGAGGCCCTGACTAGGTTTAATTCCCATTAGGGCAAAACAAATTAAGCAATGAGCTATTAAGCCATGAACAGACATGGAGGAAAATTAAATGCATCTTACTCAGTCAAAGAAGCCAATATGAAATGGCTACAAAATGTATGATTCTAACTTATGACATTCTGCAAAACTATGGAGACAGTAAAAAGATCAGTGGTTGTCACAGGTTGGAGGACAGAAGGAAAGAGGAATAGACATAGCACAAGGAATTTCTCCAGTAGTGAAACTATTCTGTATGATACTACAGTGGTAGACACATGTCATTATACATCTGCCCAAACCATAGAATGTACAACACCAAAAGAAAATCTGAATATAAACTATAGATTTGGGTGATAATGATATGTCAATGTTAGTTCATCAACAGTAAAAATATGTTCTGCTTTGGGCAGTCGTTAACAGTAAGGGAGGCTCTGAGGAGGGAGGACAGAGGTTTCTGGGAACTTCATACTTATACTTAGCTTTGCTGTGAGCCTAATGTTGCCCCCTTAAAAAACAAAACAAAACCTTTGAACCATTCCATTGGGTGGTCTCGATGTTTTGACTTTCTGATGGATAGTTTTTTGCTATGTTCTCTTTTGTTTTGGCTGTGTGTTGTAAGCCCTTCAGAAAGTGACTGAAGATGTCTCTAGGTTACAGAGCCTGCTGTGGTCTTCATGTTGAGCTGAAGCTAAGTAGTCTTATCTGCCACATTCTTAGCAAAGCAACCCTATAATTTCTCACTCTGTTGAGGCTTTTTATTAACACTCGGTGGCTAATGTTTAGCCCATGACACATGGAACCTGCCCAAAGGAAATCAGAACTTTGTCCTTGGCTCGAAATTAAAGTGCCACAGGAAACTTATCTCCTTCGTTCTTTCTTAAACCCTAATATAAGCTTTGTTCGCCACCTGCGGAGACCTGTCTACCCAATAAGACTGTCCATAGATGGGTGGCATTTTCAGATTCTTGACCTTTTTATATATTTCTTAGTGTTTTCTACTTCTGGGACTTCAAAAGTTCAGCAGATCAGAGGGGATTTCTCAACTCGGTATAAGACATAGCACACAGGAAAGCAATTTCTTAGATTTCCCTTGTGGGAGTAAGGTGCTTGAATTGGATGAGGTACAACCCTAGAGAAAGATTTTCTGGAAACCCAGGCACTGCAGGAAAGAAATAAGTATTGACTGGGTTGCATTTGCAATGGGTAAAGGAGGGATATCCTCTTGCTTACCTGGTTTTGCTTTCCTGGATGGCAGACCCTTAACATTAATATTTACAAGAGGGTTTATAGTTTCTTATAGTTTTTATTGAGTCATTATAGTTTTTTTTTCTTTTTATTGATGCACCCAATGCAACAGCTGTCATGATCCCAAACTAAGTGTGAGATGGACATTCCTTCCTCAGCCCAGCCTCTGCCTACCTTATACTTATTTATAAGGCATGTGGCTCATGTAACCTGTTTCTTCAATTAAATAGAAGAAACAGATAAAGGATATAAAGATGTGTGGGAAGAGAAGGTGGGAGAACATTGTAAGGCTCATATATGCAGAGATAGTTAGACGCTGGGCCCATCTTGCCCATTTCAGGAAGTCAGTGCCTGTAGCATCAGTCTAGCCTGGTAAGGATGAGGGAGGCAGAGGCATTCCGTAGGACTTAGACATGAGGGGCTGAGTGAAGCGGTGTCATAAGAAAGGGCTGTCAGGTTGCTGGGCTGTTTCCTGTCCCCACCACATGGGTGTGGGAGGGGTCTCTCACTCCCTACTTTCAGCCAAGTGAGGGGATGGGCATCAAGAAAGCCACATCTGTATCCCACCAAATTTGGAGATATGAAGATTGGAATCTGACCCTTGACTTAGACAATCAATGTAGTTTGTGGATTGGAGTCTGATTCCTGCCTGAGACATCTACAGGGAGAGGCAAGAGCTGAACGCCTGCTGGTTGGCAAGTCCACAGTGTTGCTGCCTCGGTGCGTGGGAACTGGGGGAATGGGAGAGTTTCTCCTGAGCCATGCAAGAGAGTATTGCTGGAGTCCCCTCGGGTCTTGTTCAGCATTGTCTCAAGAGTCTACCAAAGAAAGAGTCACTTTCGCCATCAGCCTGGCCTGGAGTGCTGAGAACCACCCAGCCACAGAACAACCCTCACTCCTTACCCCCTTCCCTATCCTGCCTTTCTGGAGCAAGGCAGCAATTCCAGTAGACTGTTTAGAGAGGAGGTCACACACTGTTTCTGCAATTCACGCGTCATCTGAATGGATGGGGAGTTCAAGGAGGACAGAATGGGTCGAGAGGGGGCAGTCGAATGGGGAAGGGGTGGATCTAATACAGTCAAATACAGGTCGTTGATTACTATTCCCAGCTGGATATTTTATTTACTGAATTAAGACAGTGCATATGTTTTAAAGTGACTTTGTGACTATTACATAAGAATAAACAGAAAGCCCAGGGACCTGCCAGAGAGTATACTCAGGAGCAAGGGAATATTGCTTCCAAAGAATAAGATTTAAAGGAAGACAGAAACCAAGCATATGTTTGAAGTCGCTGGTCATGCTTGTCTAACACTAAGGTGTAGACGCAGGTGAGTGGGCTGTGGCTCTAGCTGCTCAGGCTCCCTGGCTGCTTTTCTCTTTGCGGGGGGTCATTGTTCTCTGCCATAAAGTGGGGCGAGGGGGTAGTTGTAGGAGGTAATAATGCAGCCTCAGCATAGGGAGGAGAATTTTGCCATCCACCCCCTAAAGCCTTTCTAACACTATGAACAATATATGGGGAGGAAAAAATAAGTATTTTAAATGTGGTTAAATTTGAAACCTGATAATACATTAAATCAATCATGGACATTGTGGGACTCAAGCCATATTTAGCATGACTGTGAAAGCTGTCTTTCAAGCTGGTAGTGCTCTTCAGAGTGGGTACTGTAAATATTCATATTGCAATAACAGGAAAAAGTTGGGATTGTTCTGAGTAAACCAGGACGTACATAGTCACCGCATCCTTATTCTGCTGTTCCTTGTCTATGGAGAGAGTGGTTTGTTTATTTATTTATTTATTTATTTATTCATTTATTTATTGTGTGAGAGGTGGGAACTAACATCGTCTCCTGCTTTTGGGAAGCTTCTTGTCGTTTACCATATACACTGGGAGGCATCCCCTGAATCAAGTCACTCAGGGGATTTACTGTTCATTCGCTTCATGTGGATGGTATACTGGATGACACACACATCTATCAGAATCCAGCCAAGGCACTTAAACCGAGCTCTCAGATCATGAAGTGATGTGTCCCTTCCCAGCAACCCTTACAAATTAACAGAGGATCCAGCACAACATATTCAAGAGTAGGAGAGAAAAGTGACCAACTTGCAAGATAGGAGAAAGGCAGCCAGCAGCATTAGCACTTTCCTTTTTATTTTTATTTTATTTTATTATGGTACTGGGAATTGAACCTAGGGGAATTCTACTTTTGAGCTACACCTCCAGCACTATTTTATTTTTTCTTTGGAAACAGGGCCTCGCTAAGTTGCTGAGAGCCTCATTAAGTTGCTGAGGCTGGCTTCGAACCTGCAATCCTCCTGTCTCAGCCTCCCAAGTACTAGGATTATAGGCATGCACCACCGTGCCCAGCAGGTGTGTTCCTTTTAACAGTCAGTGGGATCAAGGAGGAAGGAACATAAGATTTAAAATCAGAGGATTTGAGATTCAGAACCTCACACATACTATGTCAGGTTCAGCAAATCTTTCACCTTTCTCCAGTGAAAAAGGCACAGCTATTATACCAATATCTCTTTATAAATAGGTGTTTAAGTGGTCAGTATTATAAAGGCTATCAAAATGTATACCATATTACATACTTTTCAAAGCAGTCATTATGAAAGCTGTTGTTCATTCCTTCTATTTATTACTAACTGTAAAACTTTTTTAGCCTTGCCTATTTTGCTATCTTCAAATACTGAAACTTCTGGTGGGGATATAATTGCTTGTTTCTCCTCCTTTTGACCACTGAATACACACTCATGTTCTCTCTCTTTCTCTTTCTCTCTTTCTCTCTCTCCTTCCTTCCCAATCTCTCTCCCTCTCTCTAATACAAACATACACTGTTTGATGAAATAAAAACATACATGAGTGCATAGCAATTGGCTAAATTCAACCAGGATATTCATTATTAAGAAGCTGCCCTGCTCAGGTGTTCATCTACCTGGCAAAAGACACTGCAGTAAAACAGGTGCAGATCCTTAACCCTCAGGAAGATGCAGTGGACAGGAATTTTTTTTAAAAAAAGTTAAAAAATGATGAAGACATAATAGGGAAGTTCAGGGAATAGTAAACAAGACATAAATTCACCTAGTGTTCCAAAGATGTTTAAAATGAGCTTCCCACTATTGAGAAAACAATTACTAAGGAAGAAGTTAGCATAGGATCCTGGCCAATTTGGCTGCGGTTTCTAGCACTTGAAGTGAGTTGAGCAGCACTCACAGGAGCCATCAGGTATCTTTAGATGTTTGTTCTACACATTGGCTGTTGTGAGATAATTCCTCCAAGAATTTGAGGGACTTTTTAGAACTCAGAGATAGCCATGCCAGCTTGCAGTCCATTAATCAACATTGATTGGATTAAGCACTTAACCCAGTGGTTCTTAGCAGCATTGCATGGGCATTGGGAAGCGGCGTGCAGATTTTGTCCAAAAAGGATATTCGGCAATGTCCTGAGACATTTTTGGTTGTCACAAATGGGGGTGGGGGTACTACTGCCATCTAGTGGGTGGAGGCCAGGGATGCTGCTGAGCATGTACTACACAGGAGAGCCTTGCATGAGAAAGAAGGATCTGCCCTCCAGATTTTAGAAGCCTCCGCCTAATGTAATTGTGGGCTTAGCACTACGGGCTATACAAAACAAACAAAATACATGATCTCTGCTTTCAGGAGATGAAGAGCCTTGATGTGGAGGCCAGAAAAATGTACTTTATAGTAGTTGAAATAATTTCTCATCCGCAGTATTTACTGATTACCTACTATGTGCCAGAGACTCTGCAAGGTTTGGGTAGTAATTATAATTATGGCAAAATAGATTGTACCTGTCCTCAAGAAGCTTAGAGTTTATTGAGGAAAATACCTGATAAAAAAAGTGGAAAGACATGTTAAAAAAGGTAAACACGCGCAAAATTCACTGTATATATTGGGATAGTCTTATTTGGAGGGGAAAGTCGGAACTCACCTGAGATAGAATAATGGAAGGACCTTCATTAGATTGGGGGGTAAGGGAAATATCTCTGAGAAAATGATATTTAAGTTGAGAAAGAACTAGCCAAGTGAGAAGTGAAAGAAGTAATGAAAATTTGGGAAAAGTAAATCGTCTTCTTTATAAAGGGATTGATGTGTGTGATTTTATGTAAAAGATTAGAAACAAGGAATTTGACCTGGAATATTGAATGGGATGATAAGAAAAAATAGTTTATTGCCATCAGCAATGTTTACTTCACTCGCTCCATAAATATGTCTGAATGCCTTTGATATAATGGACCCTGGAAACCTATTAGTAAGCAAAATGGTTTCAGCTCACAAGATGCTTTGATTTTAGTGAGAAAGAGTCCATGAAAATAAAAAAGTAATAATAATTAAATAAAGTATTCACAAAATTAAACACTAGGAGGGACAGATCTTTGTCTTTATGAAAGCCCATGATTGGAGGATTTTATGTAAGCAGGAGTGACAGAGTAGACATTTTTAACAAAATGATGACAAAGTATAGAATTGACCAGGTGGCCCGGGGTAGACAGGAAGGTGTCAAAATGTCTAGACAGAGCTATGGACATGTGGAGCCAAGAAATATGGCAAGAAGGAGGAACTGAAATGACTCTAAGGAGACCGATTGCAGATGGGTAATGGGGAGGAGGGTGTGAAAGGAGACCACCCAGGTGGGGAGGACTAGGAGGAGGTGTGCAGGATGGGAGGAGAAGAGTGGGCAAATTTGCATTTTGGAAAGTCCAAGAGGAAGTACTGCCAAATCAAGTAAGAAAACATTACAGAAAAAAAAAAAGAGAGAGGTATAATCCATAAGTCAAGGTGGGATGGGAATGCATTGGTTTATCCAAATTCAAGAAATCCCCAGAGGGTAAAAGATAGGGGTTGGGGATAAACCAGTTTAAGGGATGGAGACTAGGTGGGGACATGCCTAATTGTACCGATCACTGAGTGAAAAGAAACATGAAACAAGATGCATTTTGGAGAAGATCACAAACTCAGTTTTAGAAAAGATTTTGAGGTCAGTTTGAGATATCTAACAGTTATCAAATGCAGATCTGAAACTCCGAGAAGAGACATGAGCTGAAGAGAAGCAACCTCTGTGCTCCTGCTTAATGAAAAGCAGACAGTCTTCCCTGGGCAGAGCCTGGGGTTTTGTATCAATCACAGTCCCATCTGTTAATCTGCATGCCTGAAAATGGGTACAGTCTGCCCCTGCCAGCTGACAGCACCACAAATCTAAAACTAACAAGGAGCCAAAGAGAGTAGGAATCCAAGATCAATGCTGAGTATGTGTTGACGGGAGAAAGAAAGCAAAGAGTTAGAAATCAGACCAGCCAGCATGAAGGGGGAACACTTCCATCCACTTGATTTAGAAAGAAGAGAAAATTGGGGTCTTATATTTGTCACATTAGCACTGCAATAGCTGATGAGTACTATGCTGGCTAAGGACCTGTTTGGGTGACAACATTGTGGTGTGGAAAGGGACCATTAAAGTTATCTAAATTGATCCATGCCTTTTACAGGAATAGCTGAGGTCTAAAGAGGATAGATGACTTATTCAAGGTCACCCTGTACTCTAATGAGCAAGTTTAGCTGCCATCTAGCCTAGTTTATTTCACTGTCCTACTTGGCTCTGTCCTCCAGAATTTTGAATCTGATGGGAGTGACATACAGTATTATTTCACCACTTGGCACTTTGAGTGTAGATGTTGGTCAAATAGCCCTAGGCCCCTTCAGTTAAAGGGAGAAAGTATTTCCTGGCTTCTTGCTACCACATACTTATAAATCACCCCACTGAAATTCAGAATAGCTAGGATAATGATATGAACCTTAACTACAAACTTAGCAGTTCGTCATGGCATCCAGCAGTTTTAGTTTATCGCTTCCCAAGGGGAGGGAAAAAAAAACAGCCTAAGAAACAAGCTAATAAATTTGTTTTTAAACTCAGCACCCTCCTCCCTCCCCTCAGCAAATGTTGTAAATTCTGGCTGTTTATGGTTTGCTCAAGGAAGCTAGCTCAATGTCAAAAGTGTTTTAATAGTCTTTGATTTACTTTTTAAGTGTGTATTAGGATGATGTACAACAGTGTTTTGAAGCCAATCACAGACTCAGGACAGAAGGGAACTTCTCTACTTTCCTCTCACTGACTGCTTGGTTAGCTTTGGGGTGGACTTACAGAACAGGGACATATTTCCTTTTCTCTATGAGTGGCAGGTGGTTCTTTTATTTCCCCCTTTTGTCATCTCAAAGAATATGGTGACACAGGACATTTTTTTAAATTTATTCTTCAGTCTCTCAGATGCACAGTTTCAGTAGCCACCTGCTAAGTGGGAACAGCATGGACTGCTCTGGGGGCTTCATCCTGCCTTCAGTATATACCTTGCCTTCAATATATCCTTGCATGTTAAGTCATGAACTCAGACAAGAACTAGTACTCCATCTTGCATGCCTCAAAGTTCTTCTGAAAAGCCAACCAGGTGGTAGAAGCAGTAATTGGCTGGAGTTTGCATTTGTTCTGGCCATAAAAACTGCCTCACCAGGCTCAGCACCCAGCAGGGCGAGCTGTGAAACCTCTCTCTCCACAGGCAGAATTGAGTTGCATTTCATCCTGTGTTCATTCCTGCATCCTCAATAGCTAGCTTCCCTGAGAAGGAGGTAGAGTGGGCTTTTGAGATGTAAATACTATCGCCTCCACATGAAAATCCATGAAGTCAGTTCCTGGGTCTTTACTTACAAGACATGTCCTTGAAGAATCAGTGTATTTCAGCTCCAACAGCATTTTTCTTCCCTTTAAATCCAGCTGCAGTGTTCATCAATTTGTTTAATAATGCCTGGGGAGCTTTTGGTTCCAGCACTGAATAATGAACATTCAGAGTGCCCACTGCTTTAAATACTTTCTAAATTTGTGTTCCCTTCTGTGTGCAAAAGGCAAACTGACAGGAAAGAGACTTTTCTTTTTCTCATTCTGAAGAGAACTGACATGGAGAACTTTGTTTGGGAAATGACACCTGGCCAAAGAAAAGATACTTTAGCAATATAGTCCCTGCACTTTTATTTTTTTCACACCCAATGACATTATAGAATGGGCTCACAATATGCGACTATCTTCAGAGTCCTAGATGAAGCTTTAAAAACAAAATTCAGCAAAGCAGGGTACCATGCTTGAATGCCTGGGGTCAAACCCAGGAATCTGCATTTTTATTTCTTTTTGTTGTGCAACCAGATGGAGAACCCCACTGGATTATACTGCCAAAAGAGGGTTGTGCAGGTCTCTAATTAATGCAATCTCTTAGAAAGCAGTGGTCCTACAATTTTGTGTACTTATATGCTCTGAGAAGCCTGTTGAAATGCAAATTCTCTGGTCAATAGGGGCTCTGCTTCCTGTAGGTTGGGGGTAAGGATAAGAAATCTACACTGTTCAAGAAATAAAGAACCATCTTCTAAGAAAGAATGGTGCAGGCAGACTGTCAGGGGTTGTTGCTACTGTTTTGCTTCTTTGTTTGTTTCTCATTGAGTTATTCTGATTTATGGGATTTTCCCAAATTAAAAACATTAATTGGATTTCATTCCTACTTCTTTCCAGCATCCTTACTGTCTGGCCATGACTCACCTATAGCAGGAAGAGAGCCCCCAAAAGAATTACATTTCCAAAAAGATCACCCAGGGTCCCAAGCAAACTTCACTTTTGAGGAGCTTTTAATATAACCTGATGCCTGAGGCCCCGCCTTCACCAAGAGATCCTAATTAAATTGGGTTGTGATGGGAGCAAATTGTTATTTATAAAAATGTCCCTGTCCTGGTCTTATGTGCAGGACTACACCCCCAGGACTGAGAACCACCAGCCGAAGAAATGTGCAAAGCCATAGGAGTTCTCAGACTGGCTGAGAATTACGAAGAGCTATGCTGTGGCTGCACAGTGCACAGTGGGGTCAGGGGTTCTGTCTATAGGGACCACACTGCCCAAAACTGGGTTCAGGATCTTGGTTCCTCATACTGATGGCAGGAAGCTGATCTATAGACAGGATAGGGTTGAGGCTGGTCACTGGGGCAGGGGGAGGGAGGAGGAAGAAAGGACATTTGCAGGTTTTGTTCTCATACTTGAACCCTAAGAGTGGTGTTATCTGTACCATCAGTAGCCCTATTACCACTATAGTAGGAGGTTGCAGTGTGTTACTGACTGCAGATGCACCCCATCGTAGAATCCTGAGTGATACATCCACCCAGGGGAATGTGGATGAAGGAAGCTAATTTGGAAGTGCCAGCTGTTTGGTGGTTGAAGCTCATCTACAGATATCAACACCAGCAACAAGGACTTCCTGGGCATCTCCTAAAACTGAACACCATGCACCTGCACGTGCTTTACAGTTTATAAATGCTTTCACATACATTTTCTCTCTTGATCTTTCCCTGAAATCTGTGAGCTAAACCATATGAGGCACCTGGGGCTTAGAGAATTCCAGTGATTTATCTGAGGGCAGACATCTAGAATATATCAGACCTGGAGCAGTAATTCAAGTCTTATGATTCTGTTCCCAAATCCTGATAATTCTCATAGTGGGTACATGGATAGATAGATTTAAAATTTTAGTTATTGCTACTTACTTTATGCACATTAACTGATGATTAATAGCACATCCTATCTATGATGTCATGGAAATTATCTTAGAACAAAGTTAAGAAAAATAGTTGATTTAAAGAAGAAAATAAAAAGTGAAAACTAGCACCTGTTATGGTCCAGCATCACATAGAATCCTGGTGGCGGCTCACAAATGACCATAGCTGGGGCGATACAGCTTGAGCCACACCATCGCTGGATGTGCATCTATATTTATGTTCAATAGATAATAACTTGATATGTTAACTAGAGGAAAACTGTGATGTGTAAAATCAGTATGCAACTTGCTAGAGCTGCTTTGGCCTCCCATTGGAGGCAGTTTCATTAACTGATATCATTGGGGATAATATTTCTGTACACTACACACATCTTCACCTGCTGATGGGGTGAGGCTTTGTGTGCGACCCTCTGTCTAAGGTGAACACTTTAAAGGACTTACTCTGTACCAGGTACACGGTGAGCATCTTTCCTGTTTTTTCATTTAAGCCTCACAGGACCCCATAAGTCGCTACTGTCACTAGCCACATCGTATATATGTAAGATACGGAGGCACAGTAGTGTTACGTAGCTTCCCCCCAATTTTACATTACCCCTAAATTTACATTCTTAGGAGAAACTTGGACTCCTTCTACCTAGAGCCCAATTCTCAATTACTTTCCTCACCTCAAACATATTACACTCTCTTTGCCTGTGCAAAGGTGAATCATATAAGTCTACAATTAGGGGCCACAGAACAGAACTGTTTTGTATGGTATATTTAGAGAAGTTGTTTTGCCTTGCTAAAGCAGAGAGGTGTGGCAAGAAAGAAGAAAGAGAGAGAGAGAGAGAGAGAGAGAGAAGAAAGAAGAAAGAAAGAAAGAAAGAAAGAAAGAAAGAAAGAAAGAAAGAAAGAAAGAAAGAAAGAAAGAGAAAGAAAGAAATGGCCAATTAGTGACTGGGAATGACTGAAAATTGCCAGAGAATTTTTTCCTGCAACGATTTACCCCACTAGGCCAAGCTCTGGTGACTTAACCTTCCTCCCAAATTAGCATCCACAAGACATGCACATATCTAGTTTGTGTAGGTCTTCTTGGTTTTTTAGTCTGTGCATGTATGTGTATTATCTTGTGTGTGTGTGTGTGTGTGTGTGTGTGTGTGTGTGTGTGTGTGTATACAGAGATATCAAAGAAAGGGGACTGAACTTCACTTCATGGACTGGGTGAAAGGGAACAACCACTGCAGGTGATTTGTAAGGGACAAGGATAGATGAACCAGATTGGAGTTGAAAGTAATTTTTAAAATCAAACATTCTAGCCGGGCGTGGTCATTCTAGCCTGACATGGTGGCACACGCTTGTAATCCCAGTACTTGGGAGGCTGAGATCAGAGGATCTGGGTTCGCGGCCAGCCTCAGCTACTTAGTGAGGCACTCTACAACTTCGAGAGACCTGGTTTCAAAATAAAGTATAAAAAAATAGGGCCGGGGGTGTAGCGCGGAGGTAGAATGCCCCTGGGTTCAATCCCCAGTACCGCAAAAACAAAAAATCAAACATTCTTGCAATGCACAACAATTTGGGGAAGAATGTAGGACCAAGCGATTTTCAGTTGTTAATTGGGATAGATAAGTACACACCACTCTCACCCCTACACACACTGTCACCCCTACACCCCTACAGTAATGCGTAGTAACCAGGAAGAGCATATGCATATGTTGTTTTGCAGAAGTAAAGTAGTGACATAATTATGTGGATTTCAGAGGGGAGTAAAGAATCCTTGTGTGTTGTGTGTGTGTTTCTCCATCTCGATTTCTATTCTTGAGAGTGTTGTCTCTCTCCCCCACTCGGTGTCATTTCTACTCCATACCTATAGCTACTTCAGGAGCAAAAATATGGTGACTTCTGACAAAAGGAAATACATTCTTTTCACCCCAGTGAAATCAGCGAGGGTCCTCAGCACGAGAGAGATGAATTGAGGGCAAGCGAGGCAGCCAGGCAGCCAGCATAAAATTGAATGCCATCCTCCAGGGCCATGTGTTCTGTGGATCTCCACAAAATCATGTCAGAGCATCCCTCCCAAACAGCAAGGGGGCTTGAATAAGGCACTCGGGGAAGGAGATTGTGTGGAGGGCGAGGTACTGCCTGCCTGGTGGCGATTGTGTAGTTAGCGGAGGCGTGCATCTCAGGAAAAGACTAATGTGAAAGATGTGCATACATTTCTTCCAAAGCATCTGAGGGGGCAAGGAAGTCAGGGAGGACACGGGCACTGTGAAGACAAAAATTGGAGTAAGTGGAATGTTTAAAGATGATTGGAGGGACAGAAAGTGGACAGTGGAGCCTGCAAATTCCTAGGGCTGATGCAGGTTAGAGAAGCTCTTGAAGTCATAAACGAACTGTTCAAGGGCTAGAGGGGAAGGCAGGGCAGTGCAGCCTGCCCACTTAGGATGGCTTCCATGATCTAAAACACAATTGTGTTTGAAGGTCCATCATTCAATTATTCTGGGTAGGTTATGTGTAAGGACACTATAGTGGGCCCTTGGGAAGAAAGGTCAGAATGGACAGTGTAGCCCATTGCAGATGCATCCAGCTGGAGCTTTGTAAGGACATATTCACTCCAGCTATAGAAATGAAACAGAAAAGTGCTCCCCAAGTTAATAAAGACAGAGAAGGGACACAGATAGTGGTCATTGGAATGAAGAGGATCCATCTTAGGCCTCTAGAAAGGGCTCCGTGGTGATAGGCAAGTTACATTAGCTGCAGATTTGACATCTATATTCTACATAATTGTGTGATCATGAAATTTCTTAATGCAACTCAGTGATATACAAAAAACCTATCTCATCATTAAGATAATTGCCAGAATGGTGGTAAGTTAGGATAAGGGGAGCTGGCATCTACCCACAGGTCATAACCTATGGAGCTACTACCTGACAATATTAAGGGGAAAATGGAAATACTTAGGTGTGGCAATAGTTAAGCTCTAATGTTGCTGCAGGGGGAAGCCAGGAATACAAACACACACAAGATGTATAAGTATATACATATAAATGATGATCTATAGTTCTCATCTCTACCGGGAGAACTCTACCCAGAGAAAATGGTTGATAAGAACTCAATGCAGCATTTTCTGAGAAACGAATGATGGATGCTTTTAAGACTTCAAAGGAAAGGCAGAGCCCTGTAGCTGTTTCATAGGGCTTTCCTAGGAAATTTGAAAGTAAGACTGTATTTTCAGTGAGTGGAGTTTATGTTTATGTGACCTAATCTTTTTTAACTTTATTTGTGGATAATCATTTTTGTTAGAAAAATGGGAATACCTTTTTACTTTTCTATTACCTGAGTAGTATTTATTTCTTAAATGTAAGAAAATGAAAGCATATAATCTACTGTAATCTCAGTGCCCTAAAATAGTACTGCTAATGTTTAGTTATATATGCTTATTTTTATCTATATGTGTAGACAAATGGCTGGTTTCATGATATTTGAAGACTTGCATTTGTTTTTTCTTTTATCAATATTTACTGAATATATTTGCATGTCAATCAGTATCAATTACCATCTTTATTTTATATTTAATTTAATTTAATTTATGTGTGTGAGAGATACTAGGGATTGAACCCAGGGGTATTATACCTCTGAGTAATACTCTCAGCCCAATCTTATTTTTTACTTTGAAACAGGGTCTCACTAAGTTGTGGAGGGCCTCCCTAAATTGCTGAGGCTGACTGTGAACCTGTAATCCTCCTGTCTCAGCCTCCCAAGTACTGGGATTACAGGCATGCACCACCATGCCTGGCTGCCATCATTACTTTAAAATCTGGCAATCTATATTTAATGCAAATGTTATAAAAATATTTACCAATTTCTTCGTTATTGGACATTAGATTTTTCAAATGTTATTCTATTGTATATTACACTAGGATAAAAATCTTTTGACTTAGCAAGGTCACTGCTAGGAAAAAATGAGAAAATTTTCGCAACGATTCAAGCAAAATTGTGTGTACAGTTTCTCTCCAGAATAGTTGTTCTATACCTACCTTTTGGCAATCTGAGTGCTATTTCCCCACACACTTGGCAGCCGTGGGTGTGATCATTCTTTTTCATTGTTGTTAATGTGTTAGCTTGGAAAGAAGACATGATGAAATAGGGTTTTTTTTTGGGGGGGGGTGTGCACGATTTGCATAGTATCTGGAGGCTGATTCTTTTATATTGTGGCAAGTTAGCCACTTGGCACATCCCTCACACACATACTCAGTCCTTTTCCCAAGGTGGTACCAAGAAACATCCCACTCTATTGATGAGAGATGCTTTGGGATCTGAGAGGAATATTGAATGTCTTCACTCTGGATTCTCAGATTTGCATTTTAAACCAAACTCACCTGTTATTATAACTTATAGTTGTTGAACCTACATGTTTCCCCAAAGGAGTGGAGGGTATTGATATGAAAGAGATGAGATTGGGGTTATGAGAGGATAGAAACTGAGTTAGTTGCAACCTCAGAAATAGGACAAGCATTTGCCATAAGTTATAGCAGAGGCTGATAATAAATTGTGAGATTGTTTTAAAGCATTTCAGAGCCTCCTAGCTCTAAACATCGATGTTTCAACGGTTGATAGTAGAATTAGCAGACAATCTATATAATTCATCCTTCTGAAGCTCATACAAATGCATATGTGCGCCCAATGATTGTGCTACAGAAGAAGAAAGAAAGATGCAAAATGGAAGGATTTGATCAAAGTCCAGGAATGTATTACTAGAAAGATAAGGGCTCTAAATCCCCTCACTCGATCTGTTTGAAAATGTGCTTTCCTACTTAGTGAGGCCCTCCGCAACTTAGTGAGACCCTGTTTCAAAATAAAGAATAAAAAATAGGGCTGGGGGCATAGCTCAGAGGTAGAATGCCCCTGGGTTCAATCCCCAGTACCGCAAACAAAAAAAAAAATGTGCTCTCCTTTCCAGGATAGCTCACCATTTTAATTATAAAATTAATCAAACTGAATATATATATATATATATGCATATATATCATATCCATCATGCATATATATCATATATATATTTAAGTCACTCACAAAATAGCCATAGGTTATAGCTTTTCCTTCAGGAAGGGTAGGTAGGGAAGAGGTAAAAATAGTTTGTTAATTTTTAATAATCTTGCTCCATAATTTCAACAAGATTTAAAATTTTTCATATTTAAAAATAAAGAAAAATATTTTCCTTACACTTGATATCTATTTTATTAGAATTTTATTTATTTCACCTAGACTTTGAAGTGAATTAACATCAAATTAAAGAAAGTAATTTTTCTTTTAACATGTGCATTTATCTTCTCCTTGTCCAATTTTATTATTTTTCTATTAATAGATTCATCATTTCATATATTAATACTTAATGTTAATATACTAATTGTCTTTCCCTAGGAAACAACCCCTAGATTTATTGAACAATTTAATGTTTTTATTTCTTTTCTAAGTTAACTTTTTCTGCCTTTATTATTTCCTTTCTCCAGTTTTTGTTAGGATTGTTATTTTTCTGCTTTAAAATTTTAATGATTACTTTAATTATAAAAATATTTGAGGTTAAACATTTATTTTTTCTGCATAGTGGATTATGATACATTCCATGTTTTGATAATATAGTTTGCATTTTCATTACTTTTCAGTTAGTCTGTAATTGTAGTTTTAATTTAGCTTACTATTTTAACTGCAGTTTTTCCACTCAATACCTCTCTTTAGAAAGCCCTTCCTTCCTTCCTTCCTTCCTTCCTTCCTTCTTCCCTTCCTTCCTTCCTTCCTTTCCTCCCTCTTTCCCTCTCTCCCTCCCTCCCTTCCTTACTAGATTGAACAAAGGGGCTTCTACTTCTGAGCTACATCCCCAGCCACCCCTTCCTCTTTAATTTTATTTTGAAACAGGGTCTTGCTAAATTGCTGAGGCTAGCCTCTGACCTATGATCCTCCTGTCTCAGCCTCCCAAATACTGGGATTACAGATGTACACCACCATGCCTGGCAAGAGTACTTTGATTTCTGAGTATAACATTGTTTTATTTAAAATTTCATTTTCTAAATTTACTTCTGGAATTTTGCAAATAAGGTGGCTCATTAAGAGGTCCTGAATCCCAACTTTTTTCCTTAATGTAGATCAGATGTCTCAATAGAAGTTGACCAACAGTGGTCTGTTAGTTGGGCCCATCTTGTGGAATAATTAGGTAAGATTTTTCCAAATTTGGCATTGTTTAACTGAATCTTAACATATTTTAGTTGAAATCACATCTCTGTGGCTGTTTTTCTTTCTGTGACTTCATGGGTTTGTCATAGAGACAGGAGGGGGGAGATCTGAGTATCATTAAAACCCTGAAATTCGGCTGGGCATGGTGGTACACGCTTGTAATCCCAGTACTTGGGAGGCTGAGACCGGAGGATCCAGGTTCGTGGTTGACCTCAGCTACTTAGTGAGGCCCTCTGCAACTTAGCGAGACCCTCTTTCAAAACAAAGAATAAAAAAATAGGGCGAGGGGGTGTAGCTCAGAGGTAGAATGGCCCTGGGTTCAATCCCCAGTACCGCAAACAAACAAACAAACAAACAAACAAACAAACCTGAAATTCTACCATAAACAGCTAATGCTCTTTTTCAAGTCTGGGTTACATTGCCCAGGCTATCTCTGCTCTCCTGGTAAGCTCAAGTGTGCGATTGGTAAACTCCCAAGGCACTTAGACATATTGCTTCCTGTGACCCTTTTTGGTTTTTCCTCTTCCTGGGGCTGAGCCATTCATATGTGTATATCCTCTTCATCATTAAAAGATAAATTGCTAGGTTCTCATATGTCTTACTCTACAGCTGAGCACATATCATTATATTAGTAAGCACCAAATAGAGATTTGTTGAATAAAAGTTGGGGCTGAATCTAAATTGTAAACTTGTAAATCTTTAGCTGGATTTGGCAAATTCCATGGCTACCTATGGACTGCTGGGAGTATGCAAAACTATGTCTTTGGTGCATGAAAGATTTTCCTTCATGAAAATATTCTGAAGAGAAATTTAAAGAAGTTCTATTATATCCATGATGCCAAAAGCAACTATGCAAATTTAAGCCATGTCAGTTAACTTCTTTGCTTCATCCATAAGAACAAAAATACAGTGTTTTCCTAGAGCTGAGAGTCTTATTTCTGGACTCTGACTTAGGGCTGGGGGAAGACAGATGATTCTAAGTCATAACAAGCCAAGCAGTAGTAATGACGCACCCCATTACTTGTTTTAGGGAGACAACAATGAACTAGCAAACTGTCTAGTCCTGTGTATACAAACATGGACACAAATTATTAAATTTGGAAATATCTTCAGTCTAGTCCCTAAAACAAAAACCAACAAAAGAAGAAAATAAACCTTTTTTCCAGCTAATGTGATATCTCATATTAAGTAGGATGTGTTCTCTCTGTCCCACTGAGAATGTTGTTATTAATGTAATTTAAAGGTAATTAAAAATACATTTGGTTTAGTTGTTGCTTTCCTTCAAAATCTCCACCAATTCTTCTCTCTGAGAAAGTCCTGCTGAGTCAGTTTGATCTTCCAAAACAAACAATATTCATTAATTTAAGGAATTTCAGGCAAAATGGTTAAGATGATGGTGTGGGAAATCAACACAGAGCCAAGTCACAACAGGATTGCCTTGGGTTATAGTTTTCTATTTTGTAACAATCATTCTGCTGCAACTTGTAGAGATGACAAGGAGCAACTGGCACCCACAGTGCACCTCATTTTTCTCAGTTCGGGAAAGCAATTCTTTACCAGATGTATGGTCCTGGCTTTGCTGCTTTGTGTGTTTGTCAATTGTTACCCTAATTGAAACCACAAAAACAAATGCCTTCGTAGGGGTCCAGGAGCTTTTAGATTTAGCACATACCCATCAACCACAACACTCCCCAGTGGTGGATGTTATCGTTGGAGACATTAAAATGAATGGAGAGAGGAGGCATCGACCGTCCACATTTGGAAGACCAATTAGGCAAAGGGAGTGCTACATGTATCATTTTGTTTATTTCATCTGCTGGTTATTTATTCTCAATTTAATTTCTCGTATCTTTTTAAAGAGGAAAAACCACCTCTAGGTTTTCTTCCTGGATATAGCTCATCCCTCTTTTTAAATAATTTCACATAAACATAAAAATTATGAATTTGTATTTTAGAAATATAAATAAGTAAACAAGTCACCCACAATCAGGCAAGGTGGTGCACACCTGTAATCCCAGTACTTGGGAGGCTAAGACAGAAGGATCTTGGGTTCAAGGCCTGTGCATGGTCACTTAGTGAGACCCTGTTTCAAAATGAAATATAAAATAGGATTGGAAGTGTAGCTCAGAAGTAGAAAGCCCCTGGTTTCAGTTCCCAATCTGAAAAAAATAAAGGCCACCCATAAGGCTCCCTTCAGTTATAAGAACTATTAATCACTTGCTGTGTTTTTCTTCCTTCCTTTTTTCTAAATTTATTTATAGAAAAAGGTGAGTTTATATCATACATAAAATTATAAAATATAATTAAAGCTTTATTTTTTATTTTCTCATGTCGGTGCTTAGCTTTCAAAATTTTAAATTTTAATATTTAAGTATTCTAAATTATGGTTGAATAATTATTTTTATTGGCAAACATTTGGGTGACTACTTTTTAGGTGGTTATCATAAATAATATTATGATGATTTTCAAGATACGTCAGTTGTATGCATATACATGTGGGTATGAGGCAAATCCATGGGGGATAATGGATTAAGGATTAGTCGGGACTATTTAAAAATTGTTGGGTCACAATTTAGAGATAATATTGTGGCATCTATTATAAAATACCAAATGAATTTTCAAATAGATTCCACTGCTGTGGGTGACTAGGTCTTAATCTTGCTGGGGAAGTCTGGAAGTCAGAGTAGAACACCCTTCCCTGAGTTATCCTATATGAGGGATGAGAGAATTAGATTATTTATATACCATCTCTTGTTGGCCATTGATCAGGGGCTGCCATATGGAGAGGGTGTATTAATTTTCTGGCATGTCCTAAGGGAGCTTCCTGCAACCAGAAAAAAGCCACAGAAAGAAGCAGTACTATTAATACATTATAGGGTAAGGCCAAAGAGATATGGTTAGAAGCTGGACATCTTTGCTTCAGCTCCAATACCAGAGAGACTAAAGATTCCTGGACAGTCCATTCCTACATATTGCTATGATTATTATGCACTGTCTCAAAAACAAGCAATATAATTTAATTTTAATTTTAATTCTGTTCAACAGACACTGTTGTCAGACAGTGTGAAAAGCACTGGGGATATAATGATCAAGATATGGCCTCTGAACTTAGGTAGCTCACAATTTTGTTTTTATAGAGGAGTGAGTCAACAGACCACGTAAGTGTACCCTGTTTCAAATGCAAAGCAGAGTGCCATGAAAATTCATAGAAGGAAAACCATGACAATTCATGAGGGGAAGCTATGCTTGTCTAGCGTGTGGTCCAGAGAACCATAATTCTGGGGGAGGCATCCCTTGAGCTTCTTTTGGAGGTATGAGTAGGTGACAGATGTGGTAGGATGGGCATCTGAGGAAGAAAAAATGAGAAAGAGAGAGAGAGAGAGAGAGAGAGAGAGAGAGCGTGCAAAAGTATAGAAGAGTGGAATAGCATGGCTTATTACATGATTTTTTTTTTTGAGGTACTGGGGATTGAACCCAGGAGCATTTTACCTCTGAGCTACACCCCCAGCCCTATTTTGCATTCTTTATTTTGAAACAGGGTCTCGCTAAGTTGCGGAGGGCCTCACTAAGTAGCTGAGGCTGGCCACGAACCTGGATCCTCCAGTCTCAGCCTCCCAAGTACTGGGATTACAAGTATGTACCACCACGCCCGGCTAGCATGACTTATCACATGATTTACATGTAATTCCTTCAACCTGAAAGGAAGAGTTCATGTGGTCAGTAGGTAATTGCTGAGTCTAGAGAGCCATGGTGGTGCCAAGTCATAGATCATAAAGGAACTTGTGGAGGAAGGTAAGGGGTTCTGAATCTACCTTGAAAGCTCTGGGGAGTGATTGAAAGACTTTCCACAGAGGGCTCTTTGGAAGACATTTTGTTGGAATATGATTCTGGAAGTAGGAAGAATAGTTCAGAGGCTACTGAAGACATTTTGGTGAAGAAGTAGTAAGCCCTGGTAGCAGAATGGAATTAAGTAATAGTAAAGATGTGAAATCGAAAGTGTGCGCTATAGGCCATCAAGGTTTGGAAGTTAAGATGAGTAAGATGGAGCAAGCCTGGATGATTTTCAGGATTTGAGTGTGCAGCTCATCTGTGCGGTTGCTAGGGAGAGAGACCGACAGTTTGGAGCAAGGAGAACTAGGGGATAAGTAGGGGATAAATAAGGAAGTGTGTTTCTTGCTTCCCTTTTTTAAATTTTTTTATTTTTTTAATTTTTCAACAGAATTGAAATTAAAATTAAATTATATTGCTTGTTTTTGAGACAGTGCATAATAATCATAGCAATATGTAGGAATGGACTGTCCAGGAATCTTTAATCTCTCTGGTATTGGAGCTGAAGCAAAGATGTCCACTCCTACCCTCCCCACTCCTCCATTAGTGCCTACTTGAGTCCTTGGTCTGAATAGAACATGTTTCCCTTTTCTTGCCAAATTCACACTGTTACATCCCCAGGGCTTGGTTGGGCAATTCAGATAGGGAGCTTCTTGGCTGCCAATTGTGTTCATCTGTAGACTGACAGCAAGAGGAAACGGGTTAGAATAGGTTGATTTTTTACTGTTACAGGAAAAGTATGAGTTGGTTCTAGGTTCTCATCTCAACAGTACCACTGCCTATCAGTAGGGGGCCCCTCGCCATCTGGAGAGACTGTTGTGAGAAACGAATCACATATGGAGTAAGAATATGCCTGGTAAAATGATATGGACCATGCTCATCCGAAAGCAGTCAATCTGTCAGCCAAGGAAAAAAGTGAGGTCACAGACCAGCACTACTCTGACAAGAAGAGTCAAGACCAGGCAGTAGGTCCCTGTACTGAAGAGCTGGGGACAGAGCATAAATAATTGGGCTTTAAGGTTTGTAGGAAAAGGAGGTAATGAGAATAAAGACAATAATGATTGGTTTAGAACAGAGAAAGGTCATCAGAATCAATAAATGAAATCAGGAGCTATTTCTTTGGGAAAACAAAGGGAGGAGAGACCAAGACAGAAAAAGAAGAATGATGTCATCAGGCTGGCAGTCCCATGTGTCTTCCACTCCCCCGCAAGTCTGGTTCTGACTCCTGTCAGCCACACCACCTACCTCTTCTCAGCAATGTAACCTAGATTTGTACCGACAGTCCTCCCAGCCTCCCACACCCCCATGCAAAACTTCATCTTTTGATCAGTGACAGTGGTCATTTGCTTGTCACTGGGAAGAAGGTGGCTTCCTGTGTCATAATGATTTGGGAATGGTTGGAAGGGATGTCCTTTCAAGGTAAACAGGAAGAAGATTATGGATTTGGGTGGTTAACTCATTCCTAATCCACCTGTAACACTTGTGCATGGAAAACCCAACAGAAGGACAGCAATCCTGTGGAAGAAGTTGGCTGTCACACATCTAATTAGGTGGGAGGATGATTAGCAGGCTCAGGGATGTAGGTGGGTTTATTTTAATAGTGTTTGGGACATTGTTGGGCAGAATGGCAGCTGATCAGCATGGATTTAAAAAAATCTGGAGAGCCAAATAATAAGATTGGAAGTAGGAACATGGAGACATCTTTGGAACCTTGCCACAAGGAACCAAAGGGGCCAGAGGCTCTCGGATTCTTCTTGGAGCTTGTGGATTGAATCCCCAGCATGGCTTTTCCAAGGAGATGTGCAAATAAACATTGTAAGAAATGTTTTCTGATTGAGAACAACAAGCAGCTCTGGATAATTTAATAAAATGGGAGGTTCTTTGCAGGATAACTAGCATTCACAGAATCAACATGGGGGAAATCCTAGCTTAGAAATGGCTAGTGGCTAAGACTACCCCAGGGACAGTAACTTCAACAACTATTTGTTCCATTCTTATGTTTCCCACTTAATGTCAAAATCCTTGGGCTAGTGTGTCCCACTGGCTATGGTGTGGATGCAGGTCAACCTGTGGCTTTGCAGGGTGGATGGAAAATTATTATGACACCTTTGAATTCGAAGCAGTGATTGCTTTTTAAACATCCCACCCAAGACTCTTTTCACTCAGGAAGAGGTAGTTCTCTGAAATGTAACCTAGATGTGGGGGAGTAAGAATGGATTTTGAGTATCTATCTATCATCTATCTAATCATCTATCTATCTATCTATCTATCTATCTATCTATTTATCTATCTACCTACCTACCTACCTACCTACCTATCCATCTATCATCTATCTCTATCTCTCTCCCTCTCCTCCCTTTCTTCCTCCCTCACTCTTTCCTCCTCCCCATCTCTCTCTGTTTCTCTCTTACACACACACACACACACACACACACACACACACACACACACACAAATTCCCTGTGTAGAAATGATGTGAAGATATTAGAAAAACTCAACCGCAAACCCTGTGTTTTAATAAAATATTAAGGTTTCAGGCCAAGGAAGAGTGAGTAGGAAAGATTGATCTCTTTTTCTACAGGATATATTTTAAGGATAAACTAGACAGAAAACGGTCATGATTAGCAATAGCGGATTGATCATGGATAGCTATCTATCCTCCAAACCTCTGTCATTTCTATGCCTAGACACATAAAATAGGACAGTATTTGAGACAAGAACCATGGGAATAGAGTGGGCAGTGTATAAAAACACCTGCATCTGTGACCTTGAGTCATCTGGCCTCTCGTCATGAACTCCAAGAACTCTGAAGTTCAGCTATAATGTATAAAATATTCTGAATCTTTTATAGTTGGTGCTTCAGTTGGAGAAAGTTTCCAGAGACGGTAAATATAGTATGTCTGCAAAGTTCCTTTTAATCTTTTTTTATTGTGGTAAAAATGCATAATATAAAATTTACCACCTTACCCATTTCTAACTGTACAGTTAAATATAGTTACATTGCTGTGAAGCAGATCTCCAGAAATTTTCTATCTTAAAAATCTAAATTTCTATACCTATTAAACAATTGGCCTTTTCCCTCTCCCCCCAAATCCTGGTAACCACCATTCTGCTTTATTTTTCTATGAAATTGACTGTTTTAGATACCTCACATAAGGGGAATCATCTAGTGTTTGTCTTTTGTTACTGGCTTATTTCTCTTTATATAATGTCCTTAAGGTTCTTCTATGTTGTAGCATAGGTAGGTAGATAAATCGATAGATGATCCCTAACTACAATAATTGGACTTAATGATTATTTTTCACTTTTTGATGGTGTGAAAGTGATATGCATTCAGTAGAAATCGTACTTCATATTTTGCATTTTGATCTTTTCTTGTGCTGGCAACATGCAGTACTATGCTCTCTCGCAGTGCTCAACTGTAGGCTAATATAAGTGCTCTGAGCATGAATGAGGTGAGTGAGTCTAAGCTATGATGTTTGGTAGCTTAGATATACTAAATACATTTTAAATTTATGGTATTTTGAATTTATGATGGGTTTATGGGGATGTAAGCTCATCATAAACTGAGGAGCCTCTGTTTATTTACATACAGAAATGTATATAAGGTCACATATTTTTTAATCCACTGATTCGTCTGTAGCCATTTGGGTTACTTCAACTTATTGGCTATCATGAATATTGCTGCTATGAACATAGGTCTGCAAATATCTCTTTGAGATCTTGCTTTCAACTTTACTGGATATTCACCCAGAAGTGGAATTGCTAGATCACATGGCAATTTTATTTTAGACTTTTTGAGGAACCTCTATACTGTTTTTCAAAGCAGTTGTACCATGTTACAGTCTCACCAAGAGCGTGCAGTTGTTCCCATTTTCATGTCCTCTTTAACTTCATTTTCATCTTTTAAATAAAACCTACTCCCTCTAACAGTCACAGAAGAATTAGTGAGTGTTTGGTTAAGTGGAAAACCCTAGAAGAGCTGTTTCACATCATTTTCTGGGAGTTCCAGATGTTTATAAAACCCCTGCTACAAAGGGATGGGACAGAGCAAGCACCAGAACTTGAGGAAGGTATCAGGAAACCATCTAACTTTGGGGTCTGTACTCAACTGACAAATGAATAAAGTGAACAAAGTTAGTATAGTCTAAAGGAATAAAGTTAGTACAGTCTAAAAGATTGGCGAGACCAAATTTACCTGGGTGTCCCCACTAGAAAGTCTCCCAAACAACATCTGGATTTTATTTATGATGAGAACAGCTACTATTTTTATTAGTGCATTTTAGTTATACATACACATGGGATTCACTGTGATATAGTCATACAGGCACATAACATAATTTGGTCAATTTAATTCCCAGTACCTCACCTTTCCTGCCCCCCCCCGCCCCATCCACTTCTTCTGTTTTACTGGTCTCACTTTCATTCTCATGAGGATCCTTTCTTTTGCCTTTATTCTCTCTAGTTTTCACATGTGAGGGGAAAATAGACCATTTACTTTCTGAGTCCGGCTTATTTCACTCAGTCTGATGTTCTCCGGTTCCATCCATTTACCAGCAAATGTTCTTCTTTATGGCTGAGTAAAACTCCATTGTGTGTATACTCCACATTTTCTTTATCCCTTCATCTGTTGACATATACCTAGTTGGTTCCATAACTTGGCTATTGTGAATCGTAATGCGAGAAGATGTGTATCCATGTGTCACTATAGTGTTCTAACTTTAATTCTTTTGGAAAGATACCAAGGAGGGTATAGCCGTGTCATGTGGTGGTTACATTCCTAATATTTTGAATAATTTCCACACTGATTTCCACAGTGGTTGTACTAATTTTCACTCCCACCAACAATGTATAAGTATTCTTTTTTCTCCCCATATCCTTTCCAGGATTTATTATTTTTGTATTCTCGATGTTGCCATTCTTACTGAAGTGAGATGAAATCTCAGTGTATCAGTTGTATTTCCCTGATTGCTAATGATGTTGAATATATTTATATATATGTTGGCCATTTGTATTTTTTAGAACTGTTGCTCTTGCATTGATCGGTTAATTGTGTGTGTGTGTGTGTGTGTGTGTGTGTGTGTGTGTGTGTTAATTTTTTTGAGTTCTTTATATATTCTAGATATGAATCCTCTGTCGGAAGAATAGCTGGCAAATATTTTCTCCCATTCTGTGGGCTTTCTTTTCACACTCTTACCTTTTTCCTTTGCAGTGCAAAAACTAGAAAAGCTAATATTTTGAAGTACCTCCCAAAACATGCATGGATTTCTCCCAAGACATGCAGAGTACGTGCTCTGATTACCACCATTCTATGAGGAGAGAAGGCTGAAGACTGTGGCAAAACAGTTTTCCCAAAATTTCATTAGGAATGTTTTGGAATCTAGCAGGAGCTTTTGGCTTTCTTCTCGAGTTTGGGATCCCTGGTTATGTTCATAATATAATAGAATAACAAGTCCCTTTTTATTTTACCTGGTTAGAAAGATTTATTTTGCTGGCATTGCATACATTTAAAAGTAGATGTAACTTGGGAACTCATGAGCAACTGTTTTGCTTGTTGAAAACTTTCAGATTATTGGTTCCCTTGATTCCTACTCACCTTCACATGGCTCTTGTGGGGTCACCTTGGAGGTCTCTAGCATTGATGCTATCAATATTGGGTTTATGTTTTGTAAATTCATTTCTTTTAAGAACTTGAAATCACCACATCTCATTGAATGGAGATAGTCTCTCCAGTCATTTTAATTGCTTCAGACTATTCTCAACATGAATTGGAACCAACGACTTGAAATATTCCTGCACAGAACATTTAAAGGCCATCTTCTTCTTGCCTTACTTCTACCACAAAAGGTTCCCTGTTTTCCCTACACACAAACACACTCACACATACACACACATATACACACACACACACACACACACAGCACTCCCCACATGGTGGTGATGATTTTTCCCACTTTGCTTTTTATTAAGTTACATTAACTGTGGAAATAAAATATGTCACATGATCAAATGTTATTAGATAAAAATGGATTTGCCACCTGCTGCTTCCACCCACTCATCTGGGAGATAAAAAGGAATTAAATTTGCTGAAAATTTCCCCTGATTTGTACTTTATTTTTTTCTTTAAAGAAACTCCATATGTCAGGGACAAGCCACAGCTGTAATAAGTCGTTGAGCGTCCATCCCTGTTATTAATGAAAGACATCTATGCAAATAAAATCTCCATTTTATAAGATAAACTTCCTGTTTACTTGCAGACTCATGTTTTATATCAGAACTGATGATGTATTCAACCTTACTCTGCTGGCCTGAAGAGCTAGCAAGATAATTACCCATTTTTGAAGGCTCTGAAATGTTGAACAAAAATATTCAGTTTGTCATTTGGGCTGAACTCTTCCTTCATTTTTTTTTTCTACTCACAGATTTCCCCCCTATCAATTACACATTGTAATAGTTACAGGCAACACATTAATGATCAGAAGTACTCATAGCCCCTACCCTCATGAAACTTAAAGGCTAATAAAGAAGAAAGAAAAAAATAAACATTTAAGTACTTTTAAATGTATGGCATCATAAGATCAGAGCCAAACTAAATAATTTACATCAAGATAAGTTTTCTCATTTACTTTATTAACTTAATCATTAAATTTTTTAAAGTATTTATTGAAGGTGATCAAATTTGATATCTGATGGCAAAGATCTATCTTTGGGTAAGCGTGGGAAGATGGCAGTTCAAGTTTTTTCCAGGTGTGGTGGCACGTACCTATAATCCCAACACAGTAGAGGCTAAGACTAGAGGATCAAAGTCATTCTCAAGCCACTTATTGAGACCCTCAGCAACTTAGTGAGACCCTGTTTCAAAATAAAATGTAAAATACAGCTGTGAGTGTAGCTCAGAGGTAGAACATACCTGGGTTCAATCCCCAGCACCACAAAATAAATAAATAAATAAATAAAGCTTTTAAATGGTCAAGCACGTGTGTGTGTGTGTGTGTGTGCGTGTGTGTGTGTGTGTGTGTGATTTTATTGAGGGAGTTTTAGAAACTATAACAATACAATATTGTTTTTCATTTGAAACAGAGATCTTAGATGATCTATTTTGATAAATAGAGTTTAACTTATCTTGAGACCACCAGAATGTTAATATTACACTGTCTGAGTTCCAGAAAGGTAGAACTTCCTTATTTATATTTACTTCTTGCCTAACGGAGACTCTATGAAAAATAGCGAATTTAAATGAATGTATAAATTAATGAATAAATGAAAGGATGATTCAGGGGCCTTGATAAATCCATGCCACACGCATGCATCTATAACCTCCATTATTCACATCTGAAGACTTTGATCTGTGAACACACCTTGATAAGTGCTTGCACAGAATGGTGAGATGCACGAGGTGCATCAGGAAGACACATTCCTTGAGTTTTCCAGTTAAATACTGTGCTGTGACTGAAAGTATTGTCCTGGGACTATCTGAAATGGGTAAACAGCCATGTCTGTTTAAACTCAGTCAAACTCTAGGTGACTTACAATAAAAGGTTGTTTACAAACCAGAGAAACAGCATGCAATTATAATCCTGTTTTAACTATTGTTTAACTCTGCAGTCACTGAGAAGTGCTGGTAACCTGGGGACAGGTATCTCAGGTGATTTAGCTACAGGGAAACTCTTGGAACATTTTATTCAATTTCACACCTGCAGACCAGCCTAGGAGCTAGTTCATACAGGGTATAAAATGTCAGGAAACTTTGCCGGCAGAAGTGGTGAAGGCTTTGTGTCAAGCATATTCAGGGTCACTCATAAACTTGATAGTCTGGTATAGAAAGTTACACTTGTAGTGAATTGCTTACAGTGGAAGACAGTGTTGACACCAAATTAGGAAGGCCATGGTTGGAAGGAATGGTTTATCTCCCACCCACGAGGAAATGAGAGCACAATACATCTCTTCTGTGGGTTAAGTATGGGGATAGATAGCCAAATGAAGCTGGAAGTCTCTTAATTCTCTTTTCTGTCTTTAACAAAAATGGATGGATTAGTCTAGTCGAAGCCCTAAATTAATACGTGAGTCTTTGATGTTTATTCTTTTTTGGTCTCTTTTAGCCTTCTATTCCATGTAATTGTTAAAGAGCATCATGAAACTCAATTTTAGAAGGATTTGGATTGAAACTTCTGATCACTTTATTGTAATGGTATTGGTCAAGACAAGAAACTCAGATCTGTCCACTAATATACGTATTTGGCACCTACTGTACACAAGACATTATGGCTCATTCTGATTGCTCCATCAACTTTGTGCTAACTTGTTTATCTTTCATCTAAAAATACTTTTACTTTTAATTTTGAAGGGGCCATTGGTTAATAGCACAATTTACCAGGTGCACTGTAAAAACAGCTTCCTACCCCCTCCAGACCAATCATCACCTTGATTAATTAATTTAATCAAACACTCCAGTGTGACAGTTTATCCTAATTAGCTAATAATATTCTATTTCTCAGCACTCTTGGGACCTAGATATTTTTGTTGTGTAAAGTAACAGTTACCATATTGCCTTCCTATTCTTGAAGGTCTGGGGGGCTACCAAAGTATGGAGTAAATTCAGAAGATATATATGAGTAAGAGAAGAAAATGTGTCAAAAGTAACCCTAAAGGAACCATCCTTGAATATCAGGAATACAGGTTGAGGCTAATCTTCTTGCTAGAGGAGTTGTGCTCTCTATGATGTGGTATTGATGCTCTAAACTCTGCTCCATAGGATAACTTATTCAATTCCTGTGGAGATAATATGGATCCAAGACTCTACTTTCAGCATTGATTGTTCATTAAAAAAAATCACTCATCTAGCCACAAATGGTGCCAGTAACTAACATTCTACTTGGGTTCATAGTGCTCTAATTGGGTCCCATAATTTAGGGTAGAGTTTAGGGTAGAGTTTTCTCTACCCTAAACCAAGAATGGATTTTGATAATTTCATAATTACAGGTGAGTTAAGAATTGAGAAAAGTCCCTAATGTTTCTGTGTGGCATTCTTCCCCATTATCCCACTGATTTACTTGACCATCTCGTGTTTCTTGTCTTTCTTGTTTTGTTTTGTTTTTTGCGGTACCGGGGATTGAACCCAGGGGCATTCTACCTCTGCGCTACACCCCCGGCCCTATTTTTTATGCTTTATTTTGAAACCGGGTCTCACGAAGTTGCGGAGGGCCTCACTAAGTAGAGAGAGACAGAGAGAGAGAGAGAGAGAGAGAGAGCTGAGGCTGGCCGCGAACCCGGATCCTCTGGTCTCCGCCTCCCAAAGTACTGGGATTACAAGCGTGCGCCACCACGCCCGGCCTCGTGTTTCTTGTCTTTCTAAGATGTCATTTAGAAAAGTTTCCCCATCACTAATGCCTCTCCGCTTATTTTACATACTCATTGCTAGCGATCACATTTTAATTACATGGGCCTTTGTTTTGTTTTCTCCTTCTTAATAAGGCTTGGCTGAGGAAATCTTCCCCTTTCTGGGTCTAATCAGGTTGTCAGATCAATTAAGGTAATTGACAGCAGGTTTATCACATTCCTTAATCAAGAGTGTAGCCATTTTATTAGAGGAAAACAATCCCCGGATGATTTAGAGATAGAAAAAAAAAAAAAGATCCAATCTGTGTAAATACCGGGGGAAAAGAAAAATAGCCTGAAAAGTCAGAATTCCTAATGAGAGAGGAAAAGACAGCCATGGGCTTTCAGAGTCTGCTGCCATGGAACAAGAATGCCGTGGTCCCCAGAATAACGTGTGCATCAGAATCACCTGGAGTGATGACTTAATAATACAGATTTCTGCTCTCCATCTCTATAACCTCAATAGGGATGTGGTAAAACCCAGACATCTGTATTTTTACACTCATGTTGCACAGGAGAAAGTGGTCAGTTGCCTATTGCACTTTGAGAAACATTACAGTCTTTGAAAGAGCAGGGTGTCCTAATCTCTACCTTGGCTCAGGGCAGGTTGGCTTTCACAGTCACGCACCTCACCTGAGACCTTTTTCCTTATGGCTATTACCTGATATGAGATTCTGTGCTCCTCACAAGCTCCCAGGGGATGCTGTTGTATCTGTGGGAAGCACTGGAGTAGCAAGGCCCTGAGCTGCTTTTCTTGGTTCTCTGGTGCTGTGTGGAAAAGAGAGTTGGCAGGGAGAATGGCCAGCTTGTTTGTCCATTTAGAGCTACTAAATGTCATGAGGCGAGGAGGTCGGGATTTCTGCCAATGTCTGAGCTGCCTAGGGAACCAGAGAACAGGATACCTCAGCCTAGTGGCTCAGAATGCAATTTGCCTTTCCCCATAATCCTCTGAAGCTGTAGAAAATCATACCCAATTTTGAAATATATAACACAACGATAGGCATTCTCTCTTTTTCTTAATTTACCTCCCATGGGGGAATAAAAGGGCTTTATTAGAAACGACCTTGATGTTTTGTGAATAATTACTCTCCCATAGTTCTTGCGGCACATAGGCCTCCCTAAACACCTTGCCATTTAAAATACTTTCAGATTTTCCAGATGCTTCACATCTGCGGTTAATTAATTTATCCAGCACAAGCTCTGTTCCACTCCCGCAGTGGCTGGCACATCGCTTGGAGCAAGGTCTAAGACATGGGTTTTTCTACCCTTAAGAGCTTCCGATGTATTTGAGAAGATACCATTTCATACTCTCATTGAAGAACTACTTATTGGTCATCTCCTATTTCCAGATGCCCAACAAAACCACTCACCCTACCTCTGTGGGGTAAAAAGGGCAGTCTTGGCTCCTTTCCTTATGTTGCTCATGGGCTTTAGCATTTGACTTTTCTTTCAGTGCTATTTCTTCCATGACAAATATGAAAAGTGCTCTGACCTCCTTAATGAACAGGCATCAGCCTCCTACCCCTTCCAGTTGTTGAGCAGGCCTTGGTCAATTCCATCTTATCAGGGAGGCTATGAAGTTAGATGACCTGAAAGTTGACCTATCAGACCACCCATGCATATTTTATTATTTTTCTTCCATCGACTCAATACTATATATGCTATGTAAAACAAACTTTTGAAAAATGGAAAAGTAGTTTATGTTCAATGTGTTTTCCTCTAAGAATCCAAAGAACATTATTAGATTCTTTTTCACTTATCTTCCATGGGAAGCAGGAAGGGGCCAGCCCTGTACCCATTTATACTTGATAAAGCTAAGGCCGACAGAGTTCAGGACTGACTGTAAGTTAGTGATAGAAGGAGGAGGTGAAACCTGTGCAGGTAAGCAGGCAATTTACAGCTTTTCTTCAATAGTCACACCATCATCTATCTGAATGTGACAGAAGGAACATAAAATTCAGGGTCTATTATCACATTGCACATAGTTTCAGAAACCATGAATTTACAATGAAAATTATACTGATATAAACATTACAGAACATAACTAAAAAAACTATAAAATGATCATTTTATTTCATTTTTAGAGTGATTCTATAACTGTCAAATGGGCAAGTATTTTGTAAGCTAATTATTTGCCCTACTAATAATTTTTACCACTTATTGTAAGCCCACTGTATGCTAAGTACTTTATTTCTGCTGCTTTATTGAGAGGTTATATTTAAATTTATTGTCTTATGACTCTGAGCCAAAGTAATAACTTTTTTTTCATTTTCCAATAACCCTCTTGTCCATCTAAGATTACTGAATGTCAGGTGTGATTTTGCCTTTTGGATTTCTGTTTCTTAATCCCCAAAGGCTAAAAAGATGATGATATAAATTATTACTGAGTTTAAACAGTGATATTATCTCAAAAAAGTGAAAGTGTAAATTAACACATTCCCAATTTCATTTTCATTTTATCTTAACATTTGTACAGTTCTACAATTTATTGAATGCTTTTAACTTATTGAAATATTACAGTGGTGGGCAATTGTTAATAAATATTGATTTGTAATAATTAGTATTCATACTATCTTATGTGGCTGATGTATGTCCACCGGTTCTCTGTTGGTGTTTGAAAATCTATTTGTAAGACCTGTTATAACTGACATTTATAATTTTCTTCAAAGCCTTTGGCTCTCATCTGCAAAGACGCCTATATTCTCAAGGTTATAGAACTCTATGTCCCTTATCTTTTTCTAAATGTTCTCTTTTTATGTGTGGCATAGCCCTCAATACATGATATCTCAATAAATAACTGGTCATTATTAAATCTAACAACTCCAGTCTTTGCTTTGCTCAGTTATTTGTAATGGCTGTTAAATTTGAGCCTCCACTTTACCCTCTGACAGTAGGTGCCTGAGCTTTATAGCATTGAGGTTCTAGGCTCTAGGAATGGCGTGTACCAACTACATAATCTTTCTGTATGCTTGATGGTTGGCACATTTAGTTTATTTCTAATGACTGATACCTGCAGAGTAGGTACTCAGGATCTTTAATAACATCCATCCTTCTTTCATGACCAGCCTGGTAAGGTTGAGTTGCAATGAGCCAAACAGATCGATAGTAATCAGAGGTTGCTTGGAAAAGACAGCCTTCTCAATAATCTTGGGACAGCTCAGTTAGCATTGCCACTCACCCCAAGATGAGGAGTGTGTGTGTGTGTGTGTGTGTGTGTGTGTGTGATGTTTGATTCCAAGGATTTTTAGGAAAAAAAGTGCCTTGTGGCTACCACTTCTTTCTCTTGTACTATACAGAAGATAAGCATGTAAACGAGGTGATAAACATTCTTGCTTCCTCTACATAGAGGCTGTCCATTCCTTCACTTTGCCCCAGTGGTGCTCAGAGAGAGTAGCCCTGTTATTGGCTCAGATTCATTAGAACAATAAAAGTCTTCTCAGAACACCTGCCAAATCTCTGTCCTTTGTTGCTGTCTCATGGGCAAAAATCATTTTTAGATATTTGGCCATGAATCCTTTCCTTTAGAGTAAATTATGAAGCATTTAATAATTGAGGATCAAAAAAGAAATAAACCAGGACATCCAGTCCTGTTTGACCAGAGGTTGAGTAAAGGAAATTGAAAAGTAGTCCTTTCACCTTTTTTTCCAAGTGCCCTTTCTCTGTCTCCCTTTTTCTCTCTCTCCCAAAACTTTATTATCTTTTGAATAAAATAATTTATATATGATGTAGAAAATTATAAAACAAAGGGAAGCAAAAGGAAAACAAATGTGATTACAGTAGCAGTGCAAATGTCCCTGTCTAAATTAACTGTTTACAATACCCTTCTTGTTTTGTAAGACTTTCCTCAGAAATTCAAAACAAAATAGATTTTATTCTTTTCAAAATGCATACCATGGGGCCATGATTTTATCAAGCTTTGTCCTTGATGATTACTTGTTAATTTCCACTTATTCAGGTGATTTTGTATTATTTGTGGGAACTGTAAGCTTCAATAAAAGCCTAAAACCTCTTCCAACTTCTTTCCTCAATAATAGACGTTCAAACACTTGTAATACTTAACTGATGTTTAATTATCCAGTAAGATAGTCTTTTGTCTTGTTTTCTATTACATTGTGAGATAGCTTTTTAGTAAGAAAACAAATCCTTACTCTTGACTAAATAAATACTCAGGTCTTCTTGTAAAGAAAGAAACCCTGTTGCTGTTCTTTTGTTTTGGGTGGTTTTCCTAATTGACAACTACCAATGATATTCCATGTTGAAAAGTGTTTGTGCTTCAGACAAGTAGAGGAAAATTTAATTTGCCTGGTGTGGGCTCTAACTGACAAATGCTAGAAATTGACCTTTTCAACAGAAATGTACTTGGAAGTCCTAAGTGAAGCTCTGCTTTAAGCTAAATTTGTCACCAAGACATGATTAAATTCTCTTAAATGTAGATCAACTGCACATATTATTAATGGGAATTGAAATCTCCTAAATGATCTCCATAAATTTAAAAGGAGGGGAAAAAAAAGAAGAAGAATGTGAAGGTTAAGGTGCCTTGTCTCCTACATGGGAAAGGTTTTCCAGAATCGAAGAGGCCATCTTTGATAATTCCAGAGAAAGATGACTGTAACTTAGATAATCTTGTATTATCTCAGAACTCTGTTTGAAAGAAAGTCCCACCCATAGCAGACTGTGGCTAAACTATTCTAGATATTGTAGAAAGAGTTAAATTCTTTTTTCTTTTTTTTTTTTTGCGGTACCTGGGATTGAACCCAGGGGCATTCTACCTCTGCGCTACACGCCCGGTCCTATTTTTTATACCTTATTTTGAAATCAGGTCTCACGAAGTTGCAGAGGGCCTCACTAGGTAGAGAGAGAGAGAGAGAGAGAGAGAGAGAGATCTGAGGCTGGCCGTGAACCTGGAGCCTCTGGTCTCCGCCTCCCAAAGTACTGGGATTACAAGCGTGCACCACCACGCCCGGCTAGGAGTTAAATTCTTGATTTTTCATAGCACTGGAATTCAAGAGCCCCAGGTCTCTAGCACCTGCCAGGAGTATCATAAATATGTTTAGAATGACTGGGCGTGGTGGCGCACGCTTGTAATCCCAGTACTTTGGGAGGCGGAGACCGGAGGATCCGGGTTTGCGGCCAGCCTCAGCTCGTGCATGCTCTCTCTCTCTCTCTCTCTGTCTCTCTCTGTCTCTCTCTGTCTCTCTCTCTCTCTACTTAGTGAGGCCCTCTGCAACTTCGTGAGACCCGGTTTCAAAATAAAGTATAAAAAAAATAGGGCCAGGGGAGTAGCGCGGAGGTAGAATGCCCCTGCGTTCAATCCCCGGTACCGCAAAAAAAAAAAATATATATGTTTAGAATGAGAGAAAGAATGAGAGAAAGGAAGAAAGGAAGGAAGGAAGGAAAGAAGGAAGGAAGGAGAATAAGGGAAGAATGAAAAAGTGTTGCCAACTTCCTTAAATGCAAATTAGATCACTGAGTTAGTTCTCAGAGAAGCATCAATGTTGTGGAGATCTATTGTGGCCTGAGAAATGACTGATGTTCTCAGTAGGGAAAATAATAATTTGTTGGCTCAGAACTCCATCTACGGAGTATTAGGAAGTTTGAACAAGACTTTGTGCCTTGATTACAGATGCCAACATATAAAAATAGTGAACAAGCCAGGTTTTTCCTGCTGTGACACTGTATGAAAGGTCAACTTACCTGTACAAGGTCAGAAACATCATTATTTTCTTTACCCTGGTGAGTCAGAGAAGCTTAAGGCTAAGGAATGAGTGGAGCTGGCAGCAGAGATAGCACCAGGACCCGGGGTTGATAGATTTGCCATTTGTATTTATGAATTAGCACATTAGCTCCTATGTCTCCCATTCAATCTTTGAGCGTGCTGCAGAATCTGCAAGATGAAAAAGACAAGAAAGCCCTTTGGAAGAGTGAAAATAAAAAATGTGAAGGTGTTATTAACATTGCTGATAACATATTCTAAACTTATGAACCTCATCCCTCATTCGGAGCCACTTTTAAGGATTAGAACATGCTTATGCAGATCAGATGTGTATCTCAGGTTGGAGGTAAGTGGCTCTTCTAAAATCAAATCAATTTGAAAGGCATCTGCTTAAGCTGAAATGTCAATGGCTTTCTACACATGGTAAGGAGATCGGGCTAGGTAACAGCTTGTGAGGATGCTTGGGACAATTTCTATTGAACCTCTTCTGGGTCTTTCAGCAATTATCTCTGCATATAATATGGTTTTTGTGGGTGGAATGATCTAAATTCTAATATGTATATGATGAAATCCCTTTAGTAGTATCAGAAAAGAACTTGACTCTATGAAGATTATACGAAGTTTTTATTTTTTTAATTGAGTCATTTACTTTTTTATCTCAACAATCATCAGGAGATTGCTTAGTACAGAGTTCCAAATCCAGTCCTGGGCTACATCTCCAAACAATGTGATTTGTTGTTTATCCTGTTATTTCTAAAAGTCTCTACAGAAACTCTTTTTCACAACAACCACTATTTTTATTTGTGTGTGTGTGTGTGTGTGTGTGTGTGTGTGTGTGTGTGTGTGTGTATTATCTCAGAATCAAAAGCTAAAGGTCAACAATGAGGAATTCTGGTCCAATGAATTTAGGATCAGTGAACTATGGCCAAATTTAACACAGTTGCTCCTCCTCCTCCTCTTCCTCCTCCTCCTCCTCCACCTTCTCTTTTCTTTTATAAATAAAAGTTTATTGAAACACCACTACATTCATTTGACTACATATTGCCTATGGCCGCCTTCATGCTTCAGTAGCAGAATTGTGTAATTGCAAGAAAGACTCTATGGACCACAAAGCCAACCAGTATATTTAGTACCTGGCCCTTTACACTATAGCACATGATGTACATACACAAACTTATAAGACTCAATCACTATCTGGAGCATGAAAGGGAGGTAAGGGGGAGGGAATAGGGTGGGATTGGAGGGAGGGCTAAATGAGCAATGTGTGCGTGTATGATGTTGATACCCTGACATATATCAAAATGTATAATTACAATGTACCAATAAAGGAAAAAAAATAAATAAATAAAAATAAAATTTTAAAAGGCTAAAAAAAAAAATGTTGATCCAGACCATCTTCCCAAGAGCATGCCAAATTCCAGATTCCGGTTGGTAGAACATGGAGAATTGTGTCATTCTGTAGACATCCTATAGAAGATGGGAACGATACATTGATAGCCCAGAAGCAATGATAGCAATTCCAGAGGCAGAGATTTTAGGTATTTACTGCCTGCGGTGAGCATCTGAAAGGGGTAGTAACTTAGACCTCGCTTTAGGTACACTTGCCCTCAGAGATTCCGAAGGGCAGTCAACCACTTTGTATTCATTTCTGTGTCCACCGTATTTTACAGGGTTTTTAGTACATGTTGATTGAATGAATACAGGACTATCAGAGGAGGATTATTATCAAAATTGTTAACAATCCGCTGGGGACAGGTAGGATACCAGGTTAAGAAAGTTAATCTATTGATGGTGGCTAAATAGGATGGCAGCAAATTTTAATCTTCTCAGCTTTCGCTGTTAAGCCTATGGGTCTATAACTAAGTTAGCTGTGTTATTTTAATTTCTTCTCTTCTCCAGCACATGTTGTGGATAGATAATAGGTTTGCATTTTATTAGGTGGGATTTGAAGAAGGCATTCCTGGCATAAATGATGTTACTGGAACAAATGACTAAGAGATGTTAATGAATTTCCTTTTCTGGCCTTTAAAAAATAATGGGATTCAAGCTCTTCACTCTGAAAAGGTTAAAGACCAGGGGTGGGATTAGTTAACATGGAATATATTTATCACCCTTGGAGCTTTTGTTTCTAACAGAGAGCTGACAGAAGAATAGGTATTTATTAAATAGCTACAGTGTGCCCAAATCATGACAGTTCTTCAACATTATCCTGCGTTAGCCACTGTTGTTCCCATTTTAAAGAGAAATACACTAAAATTTAAAGAAAATGGAGAAGTTACCTGAGCTCACCTTGCAAGTGAACAGGATGTTAATGAAGGTCTAGCTGTCCTCAAAGCACAAAGATATTCTATTGGACCAAGTAGCCGTTTTGTTATAAAGTAATTGGTCCTTGGTGTTATGTTTTTTGAAGGGCTTTATTCTGCATTTAAAAACTTTAAAACTAGCGGTAATGCTTATTTTTTTGCTTTAGTTTTTTGTTTTTCTTTGAGGTACTGGGGATTGAATCCAGAACCTCTCTCATGCCAGACAATCTCTCTCCACTGAACCACATCCACATCCCTTAAAAAAGTTATTATTATTATTATTTTTCTTTTGAGACAGGGTCTTGCTAAGCGGCCCATGCTGGTCTCAAACTTGCAATCCTCCTGCCTCAGTCTACTGAGTAGCTGGGATTATAGGCATGCACTACCATGTTGGTCTACTGCTTGGTTCTTAGAGTAGCAGCTGATTATACACAGTGGTATTCTGATATTTTTGTTTGATTTTATTTCTTCTGTTTGTTGTTTGTTTGTTTTTAGTCTATTTCTTGTTCATCCTTTAGCATTTTGAACATCTTTCACATAATTCTGTTACCTAAACCTTTTCTCAAAATAGATTTCAGTAAATGTAAAAAACTTATTAGCCGGGTGCGGTGGTGCATACTTATAATCCCAGTACTTGGGAGGCTGAGACCGAAGGATCCGGGTTCACGGCCAGCCACAGCTACTTAGTGAGGCCCTCTGCAACTTAGTGAGACCTGGTTTCAAAATAAAGAATAAAAACAAAGGGCTGGGGGTGAATTTCAGAGGTAGAAAGCCCCTGGGTTCCATCCCCAGTACTGCAAAAAAAAAAGTATTAAATTGTAGATTTCTGAATACTTTGGTACCTGTGGAATTAAAAGCTTTGAGGAAAAGACTCAAGAATCTGAATTTCTTGTTTTTTTGCGGTACCAGGGATTGAACCCAGGGGCGTTCTACCTCCGCGCTACACCCCCGGCCCTATTTTTTATACTTTATTTTGAAACCGGGTCTCACCACGAAGTTGCGGAGGGCCTCACTAAGGGGAGAGAGAGAGAGAGAGAGAGAGAGAGAGGGAGAGAGAGCTGAGGCTGGCCACAAACCCGGATCCTCCGGTCTCCGCCTCCCAAAGTACTGGGATTACAAGTGTGCGCCACCACGCCGGGATTACAAGCATGTGCCACCACGCCCGGCAAGAATCTGAATTTCTAGCAAGCTCCTGCCACCTGCCCTTAAGGAAGTGTGAGGCAGACTGTCCTCTAGAGGGCCGCCCTTTAATGATATTATATTTAGGTCCTTCTCAACTGAGAAAATTTTTTTTCCTAAGTACATTTGTAGATATTTTTCTTTTTTAACACAAAAGATTATTTTATAGTTCTTTAGCTCCAAAGCTAGTCGGTATTTCATAATATTTTCAAATGTAATATGGCTGAGGTATACTAACTCTTCTCACACTGTCAGGAAGAACAGAGCACATTGGTTTAACAGGTAAAATGGAACTCTCAAGCACAAAGACTTTATTTTGGACTCTCATTGAACCCTGGATCTGTATCAGATGCAGGTTCCGAATAAGATACCACCGGCCCAGTTTGCATTCCAGCCACCCCGGCCATCAATTGCCTAGTGCTGTCATTATCAGCCATATCTGAACTAATATCTCACATGAAGCTTGATTCGTTTTCTACTGCTGCCTAACAAATTACCGTACATTTAGCGGCTTGAAAGAGCTTCCATATGGAACCTTGCAGTTCTGCACATCAGAAATCCAGGCGAACACACTTAGTAGCTTAGGGTTTCTCTAGGCTGCATTAAGACACCCAGTGTCTGGGCTCCCGCTGGGGGCCTTGTCTGCCCTGCTCATTCAGATGACTGGTGAATCAGGTCCCCAAGTCTGCAAATCCAAGGTCACTGTGTCTTTGCTGGCTGTCAGCAAAGCTCTGTTCTCTGCTCTTGCAGAACCACCCACATCCTCTCTCACCTAGCCTTCTCCACCTTCAATCCAGCAATCGCAAGTTCGTTTAAAGTATGACTTCTCTCACGCTTTCAATCTCTCGAATGTCCTCTTCTGCCTTTAAGAACACATGGAATTGACATGGGGTCCACCCCCCAGATAATCCAGGATAATGTCTTGATTTTAAAGACAATTGATGAGTAACAACAATTACATCTACAAAGTCTCTTTTGTCATGTAATTTCATGTATTCATTAAGAAAGGATATTTTTTAGGGACAAGGAAGAAAAATTCTGGCTAACACATTCACGGGCACACACCATTAAAATACATAAATAAGTGAGAATTTTCTAATGGTAGTATAAAGTAGAAGTAAAAGGAGTATAATATGTAATAACTGAATGTATATGTAGTAGAAGTAAAAGGAGTATAATATGTAATAACTGAATGTGTTAAAAGGTATTATGATATGTGAATGTTAGAAATAACAAGTGTTGTCAGATGGAAGAGCTGATATCCAGTGAGCAGGCATGAAAACTCAGTATCCATGAGCAGCGTGGGTAGCAGGAGTGCTGTTTCCAGAAATGGCATGCTCACAGTGCTCACTCTTGATAAAGTTATCAGTAAAGTAAAAAAAAAAATAGTACAATCTTCTGTCAGATTACATAGTAGACATGTTCCATGAAACTTAGTATATGTTAAAAATGAAGCTGGGCGTGGTGTCGCACGCTTGTAATCCCAGTACTTGGGAGGCTGAGACAGGAGGATCCAGGTTCTCCGCCAGCCTCAGCAACTTAATGAAGCCCTCTGCAACTTAGTGAGACCCTGTTTCAATATAAAGAATAAAAAATAGGGCTGGGGGTGGAGCTCGGAGGTAGAATGCCGCAAAAATAAATAAATCAATAAATAAAATAAATAAAAATGAAAAAAATGAGTTTCTATGTAAAATAAAATTGATTCTAGAGCTATGTTTCCAGCCACATGTGAGCCAGAGGGTATGCCTGAAGATCACATGTGAGTCTCCAGCTTCTTGTCTCAGTCAGCCTGGGCTGCTGTAGCGAATTATAGAGTGGTTAACTTATAAATAAATGAAATTTATTTCTCACAGTGTTGGAGGCAGGGAATACCAAGACCCAGGCCCTGGCTGCTTCAGTGTGTGGTGAGGGTCCCTTTCCTGGTTCACAGAGGGCACCTTCTTACTGAGTCCTCGCATGCAGTAAGGAATGAGGCAGCGGAAGTCTCCTTTGTAAAGGCACTGATTCCATTCCTGAGGGTTCCACCCTGTCACCTAACCACCTGCCAAAGGCCCCACCTCCTAATACTATCATATTGTTGATTAGGTTTCAACATTTGAATGGGGGTGGGGCGCCAACATTCAGAACATAGCAAGACCTCAGATCCTATAAATCCAATTATTATGACAATTTAAAAATACACAATAACTTTATAAAGAGCTCCTGAGAAGATGGTAGTACCCAGCTGAGAAACACCAGCAAAGGGAGGGAAGTTTTCATCTTGGGACTATTTTGATGGTAACTGGACCTTGCTTCTGTTTCCACATCATGGCACCAGAGCAGCCCTCTGCAATTTGAAGATGGTTCATCTTTAGAGGAGAGTTGCTCGCTAAAGATGCAGAGGGAGGGTGGCTTCTCAGAGGGACTGGCTCGCCCAGGACCTGCACATCCCCAACTCTTACTTCAGAATCCTAGCCCCTCACATCCTAGAAGGCTGTCATGATGTGTAGATCAAACATTCATTGTATTTGACTAGGTATTTGGAAGGTTTCCATGCTTTTTGCCTGGGGCTATTATACCGTGTGTGTGTGTGTGTGTGTGTGTGTGTGTGTGTGTGTGTGTGTGTGTGTGTTACTAAGGATTGTACCCAGAGATATTCTAACTCCAAGCTACATCCCCAGCCCTTATTTTATTTTACTTTCAAACAGGATCTTGCTAGGTTGCCGAAAGTCTCGCTAAGTTGCTAAGGCTGGTCTTAAACCTGTGATCCTCCCATCTCAGCCTCCCAAGTCCGGGAATTACAGGTGTGGGCCTCCATGCCCAGTTGTGCCCACTTTTGTAATAGAGTTATGCTTCTTCAAAAGTGACTGATGCTTGGTTTTTCTTCTATTTTTATTTTTATTTATTTATTTATTTATTTGTGTGTGTGTGTGGTACTGAGGATTGAACTCAGGGGCATACTACCTTCGAGCTACACCTCCAGTCCAGTTTTATTTTTTAACTTTGAAACATGGTCTCACTAAGTTGCAGAGGGCCTCACAAGGTTGCTGAGGCTGGCTGCGAACCTGTGATCCTCATGTCTCAGCCTCCCAAGTACTGGGATTACAAGCATGTGCCACCACACCCGGCGTGCTTGGTTTTTCTTCTAAATACCATTTAGAAGCCTGAGTTTTTTAGGGAAAGATTGTTTTTTATTCAGAATTTGTATAAAAATCAAGGTGTGTGGCAGAGGAAAAGGTGTCCCCTAGAATTTTCAAACACATTTTAAAGCAAAAAAATAGTAGAAATATGTGCAGAGATGTCAAAATAGTAGGTGGTTCTCACTAGCTTCATCATTATTAGCATCACTAGGTCAACGGGTAAGTACCACAGGCTTTATGGTACTGTGCCAAGGGACCGTCTCTGTCCTTAGGGACTTGTTAACAACATGAAAATACCCACATATATGGGTATCAGGACTTAAAGGCTGATTAAGTTCATGTTCACGGTGGTGGTATTTGCAAGAGATACAGGAAGTTACACTGTGAAGGGACAGAATTTTAGAGCAGAGCTAACCACATACATGATAGTCAATAAAGAGCGGAAGATGGAGTGAATTAAGTAATGAGTCCTGGAGTACTCTTTCCCCAAGGCAATCTCTGAGCAGGATTTGGGATGTCATAACTCATTTTGAGAAAATTAGGCTCATGCACTCTTAGGCGGAAACACTTGGGCAGCCTGTCCGTCATTCCTCTGCCACCCCTCTGTGTGGCTTTGACACATAATCCACCTTGCTGACCATTTTTCTTCTGGGAAGCAGTCAGAGAGGGCATTCCCTCGAGCACCCCGACTGTCATTAATCTCCAGCTATGTTCTTTCATTTCACTTCCTGTAAAAATCTATCTCTGGATCCTGTGCTTGACCTAAGGTTAGATGCCAGGGGAACAAAATACTGATTCTCATTTCATATCACAATTGTTGCCATAAATAGCAAGTTTTATATCCTGGTAGGGCTAAGGGATGCACAGTGATGGATGAGCTTCTGCTGATTAAAAAAAAAAAAAGAGTCCATAACTCTCAAACTATAGTTCAAGCTGAAGTAAATGATAATAATAAAGCACAACTAATACATTGCTGAATTATTCATGTCGATTATAAAAACTGCACCCTCAATGTCAGAGAAGCCACATTCCTTACAGTGTATCTTTCACCAGAATGTCTCAGGAACTGCCTAGTTCTAAGTGAAAAAGAAGGCTTGGGCACTGAATCAGGATTATGCTAAAGAAGAGCTTAAACCGAAGCAATTAGTATAGCTAGAAATTAATATAAATAAGAAAAAACAAATTTTAGGGCGTAGAAATAGAAATACTTGTACAATTTTTGTGCAAACGATAACTTGATGATTGCCTTTAAATCCTTACCATGAAAACCAAGCCCAGGAATGGTTGCTGGCACTTGTCCCTATCTAAGCCGTCATGACCACTTAACTGATCTCCATGCCTTTCTCATTCTGCCACTCTCAAGTTTATTCTCCACACAGAAGCCAAAACTCTTCTTTAAAAATATTGTCAATTCCCGATTTGTTGTCCTTCCCTCCTATGCCGTTCCATCTCATACACAATTAAATTCAAACCACATCTGTTATGCCCCATAGAGCTAGCCTGCCTTGTTCGTCCTTCGCCCTCTGAGCTCTAAGCATGTGACGCTTGGGCTTCCTCCAATGCACCGAATTCCTCTGTGCTGTAGTTTCCTCTGCTTCCAATGCACAGCTAACTATGCCCCTCCCTAGTTTATGTTGTCTGCTCAGATCTTCCAAAGCCACCCAATATACAGTGGTGTTGTGGTTTGGACTTGTAATGCCCCCCCCCCGAAATAAACTCATGTGTTAGGCAATGAAGCTAGTTCCAGACGTGGGGCCTGGGTGCCTCGGGTGGATCCTTGAGGGCATGGTCTTAAGGACTGTTTCTCTGTCTCTTGCCACTTCATCCCTCACACTAGCTCTGTCTGCTTCTGGCCACCATGTGTTGAACAGCTTTTCCTCTGCAGTGATGTTTCTGTCTTGGAGCCGGGTAACCATGGATTGAACCACCAAAACCACGAATCCAAATCCAAATAAACTTTCCCTCCTCGAGGTTGTTCGTGTCAGGGATTTTGGTCAAAGCAATGAAAACACTGATTAATAAAAGTAGCTACCACACTGCCATTTTCAATGCAACACTCTGTTTTGGTTTTACCTGAATAATTATGTAAAGCAGAAAATAATAGTTATATTGATGAGACCCATTGTTCCTTATGCTGAAATGCAGGCTCCTTGACAGTAGGATTATTGTTTAGTTTATTGACTGTTTTGTCCGTAATACCCAGAGTGGTATCTGACATGTGTTGCCCTCTGTTCACCTGATTTATTTTATTTTATTTTACTTTTTGGTACTGGGAATTGAACCCAGGGACATTCTACCTCTGGGCTACACTCCCAGCCCTATTTTATTTTTTATTTGAAAACAGGGTCTTGCTAAGTTGCTGACAGCCTCATTAAGTTGCTGAGGCTGTCCTCAAACCTGTAATCCTCCTGTCTCAGCCTCCCAACTACTGGGATTACAGGCGTGTGCCACCACACCTGGTTTCATCTGACTTATTGAGTGATAAATTCATTTGCTCGCACACTTTATCCTGAGTGTCACAGTACTGCCTTTTGTCCCTGAATACAGTATTACCATTTTAATAGACCAGAACAATTGTTTTCTTTGTCTAGTAGGTGACTATAAAACTTTACTTATCTGAGTCATTTCCCTAACTTCAGATAAGAAAACTCAACCATCCTGGACTGCTGGCCATATTTAAGAGAAAAGAACCACATCAGGCAGTATTAACTGTGATTGTGAGATTCAGAGTTTTCTGTGATTATGCAAATCTCTTGGCTCTCTGATGCAATGAGCTCATTGTATATCAGTAAATATTTATAACCATTCTATATGGACAAAGTGTTTAACAATCAGATTGATCAGTGATTCCTCAGAGGGACCTTGTGAGGTCAATCAGCATTATTAAAGCACAGCCCAGAGAGGTTGGGCAACTTGCCCAAGGTCACTCAGCAGGTCGTTGGCAAAGCCAGCATTGGCGACTTCAGAGCCCATTACTGTGACAAGCCCTGGCACTGGCTCTTCTTGGAAGGGTGACCCTTAATCACTTTTCTCGTACAGTAGGCATATAAACATTAAATGCTCTAAAGTGTGAGAAATACAAAGGCTTTGAGCTGAAGGAGTCATTGGTGCAATTAAAAATTTCAGCCAGCTTTGAAAATTAAAAATGCTGCTCACAGGCGACTTGGATTGGAGGACACATGACTTCTTGAGAGAATGAGAGAAATGTCGTTTGAAAAAGAGGAATGTTAAAAGCAGGAATGTCCATAGAAAAATTAATGTAGGTGGCTTCTGGAGTTGGGATTAAGAAATAATAAGTTATAGGGCCCACATGTTTTAGGAAGAGTTTAGGTAGAGTTTAGGTGTCAGAAAGTCAGAGCTGTCCAAACAATGTGCTATCAAGTCAGCACATTCAACAGTGTTTTTTGACACTTCATATCAATATGGAATCTGGTTTTCAAACATTATCATCCTTGAAGCCCACCACTCAGACAACACAGGCCCCATGTCTATCAACATGTCCTGCTAAATATCCCCTAGGAATATGGATCAAGGGAAATGATTTGTTTCTTCAAAATGTATTTGTTTCTTTCTTTGAGATGAAAGATAGCGAAGCAGGTCCAAGTCAATGATCCATTTATGTCCTATGTAATTTTGTTCTTTGGACCTTCAAATTATATCTCCTGACTCTGCTTCCTGGAGGCAAATTATTATGAACCGAGCATTTCCACCCAAACAGTGGCTGCTTGTATTGATACATGCTCACAACGTGCTTAGAACTTCCTGGAGAGTTTTCTTACTTATCTCTTCCAACAATCTCATGGGGCAGACACTGTCATTCATCACATTTTGCGGACAAGAAAAACAAATGCCCAAGTAAAACTCCAGAACCTTCACTCTATTCAAACCTTAGTAAGACCATGTTCTTCCCCTTCTCAGAAACCTGCAATGACCTCAGATGACCTGAAAGGCTCAGTGGGGGTCCAGGCATTGTTATCTAAGCCTGTGACTATCTTCAAGACAACTGTACTCCTCTCTTGCAGTCTTTGCTACAGACATGCTTAGCTCCCTTGCCACATGGGACATTCCCTGTGCTGGGATCTGTCTTGTATCCTCGCACTGTTTTTCCCTTTGCCTATCATACACTTCCTCAACATATGTACCTGGGCCACACGCATCATTCATATTTATTCTCACATGCCTTATTACAGAGGCCTTCTTTGACTATGCTCAATAAAGTAGCACACCTCATCTTTACTATCTGTCTTCCAGACTCGACTTCCTCTTCCTTCATACTTAACCATTCTCTGAAAAATCATTCACATAATTCCTTTATGTGTCTGTCTCTTTCTACTAGAATTTAGTCTTCATAAAAACACTGATTGTGTCTGTTTTCTTTCCTTTCCCTGTTTTATTGAGAGTGGCAGAACAGGCCCTGGAACTTGGGAAATTGTTCATTAATAATTGTTAAATGAATGAAGGAAGGGACCATGATACTACATGGCCACACTGAATTCCTAATAATTAGATTAATTCCAAAGAGGCTACATATATGCCTGATTGTGAAGAATCAAAGTCTTGGACTTTGGGTGAACATTTTACAGCACCTGTGTATTAGACAGGGTTTACTAGATTAACAGAATTCACAGAATGAGTATATTTGAAAAAGGGATTTATCAGATGGGCTTACAGTTTGAAGCAATGTAGTCCCAGGTTCTGACTGCACGTGGAGAGTCAGAGGAACCAGTAGCTGTTCGAACGGTCTAAGAGCTGAAGTCTTAGGATCAGAGCAACCACTAATTCAGTCCCAGTCCAAGACGTGAAGATCAGGAAGCTCTTCGGAGAAACGATGGTGAAGTTTCAGTTCGAAGGGCTGGAGGCCGAGAAGATCAAGAAGCTCTTCAGAGAAATGGCAAAGCCGGCGGCCAATGATCTCAGGAGAGAGCAGATGTGTTTTCCTTGGAAAGAGTAGCATGCACCCTATGTGGCTTCTCCCTCTTTTATCTAAGTCTGCACCTATCAGAATCCTGCTGCCTACATTCAGGGCAGGGCTTTCTGTTTAATCTGCTGTTACACACCCAAAGTCACATGATCTTGGGTGTGTCATGATCAGGTCAAGTTGACAACCCAGATTGACTATCACAACCTGTTACCAGTTGTCCAGGTTCTTGTAGTGCCACAGAAAGAATGAAACCAAGAATCTGAGTGTTTTAGTTCATACTGTGTCCATCTCAGAAGTTTGCATATAGGACTGGGGGCTTTCTGTGGATTACTTTTCTTTTTTGAAAAACTGGGAAATCTGAGGCCAGTGGGAGCTGGGTATTCCCTCTGGGTACTTGTGGACAGTTGCCAGTGTGGCCTGGATTATAGTACATGGTGGAGCTCCAGCCCTTGTCAGCTGGACCGTCCAGAGTTTGTGAAATGGATATTGGATTTATTAGATATCACTGTATGCAGACTGGACTAGATCACGATCAATGACTGAATGTCGCCTGGGCTTTAAATTATTGTATTTCTTGAAAGATGTTGGAATATTTTCTCTAAGAATATTTGATTTTTAATATCCTCTGATTGACTACAACCCTTAGTCCTTGCCTTTTCCTCATATGTGACTACAATTTTCAGTTTGGTGTGATTCCGAAGTGTACAAGACAATTTTTAAAAATTTTAACACATCTAGACCTCTTATGTTGTTTGTTTTTTTTTTTTTGAGAGGAAATAACTTTTCACATATAGTATCACCTTTTTTTCTTACAGTATTAATGAACTCTGAGATGTCTAGACTTTATAAGATGTTTTTCCTTTAGTGAGTTTAAGGTGCTTTTGCATATAATACCTAGGTTGATAGGCTAGAATTCTGAGAAATATGTTAGCATGAAGATCAGAAAACCTGGCTTGTCTTCTTGAGTGTCAACTAAATTCTTGACTTCCTCTAAGTCTCAGCTACTTCATCTGCAGAATCAGGAGGTTGGACTTAGGCTATTATGTGGACACTCAATCCTTGAACCCCAGACTTGTGTGAAGGAGTTAAAGAATCATAAGAGATTAGAGTGTGTGTTGTGGGGGAGGGTAGGTTGGGGTGCAGAACAGTATTTCAATGAGGGTAACTCCATTCTGTCTAATATATGATTTGACTTGGTCTTAAACTCTGTAAGAAAAAAAAAATAAAAGAAAAGCAGTGAACACAGGTAAAACCATTTCTCAAACATCACTGACTTTCCAGAGTTTTCAACTTTCTTAAAGCAATAGGTTGGGGGAAAATGGTTATATTACAAAGTATCATAATGATGGACATAACAAACCATGTTTTCTGTCAATGTCAATAATTTTACCTTTGTACAAAACAGACAGGAGGTAATAGACAGAGAGTATACCCCCACCTTGACACTCCAACTGCTGGTTGTCTCCAGTGCCTAGGGATGGTCTTTATCTCTAAGCTTAGCTTCTTAGACATGTATTGTAGGCTTTAGGATGGATGTTGAGTTCCCTAAACCTCCCCAATACTGGGATTCTTCAATGTTAGGGACAAGTCTAAAGATCAGCTTGCCTGGTCCACTCCAATCATAGATGAGAGAGTAATTCACTCATCGACACTTCATTCAAATCTTTAGGAAACTAAAGGTAGCAAAAGCTCAGCCGAGGACCTATCACATGAACCGAGAATCCCATCATCTATGGAAAAAAAAAATCCGAACGAGTTGACCTTAGACTGTGACTGACACCCAGAGATCAGCTTGCACAATTGAGGATATTTGAATCATTTTAATATTTGGGCACAAAGTAAATTCCATTGGCACTGCTCAATTTTTAGTTGCTTGTCCTTCCAGAATACATTTTTCATAATTTTCATACATTTGCTTTGATCGAAAAAGCTAGGAAGATCAAGTAACAGCTGGCTTCATTTGATACATATTTTATTTATTTTTGCATATTCCCAGAACAGGGCAGGCACTCTGCTCCTCTAGTCAGCTGAGTGCCACATGCGAGGAGAAGGAAGCAGTTCCACAGAAATAGGACGTGACAGTGGCAGTTGTAGCTCAACCTCATTTTCTAACAAGGGTCCTAAGACGAGGGATGTGGAGGTGCATGCCATTTTATGTCTGGAACAGTGCATTCTTCACAAGTAGAAGGGAGATGCAATAGTCCCTGTTACTCTCAATACACTTGGAATCTTGGTTTATGAGATGTTTGGCTACGCGTCCTCATTCTAACAACAACAAAAATTTGCCTTTAGGTTGATAATCAGCAGATGTTACAAACAACAGTAATTTGTTCTTTAGGGCACAGGTAATCTAAGTTCTGGGATCGCCATTTGGAAATTCAATTTGTCTTTTTATGAACAATATGGCACCTGAATTATTAATCATGCTACATTAAGGATGTTGGCTTTGGATCCTAGTTATCTAGGTTTGAATTTAGTCCATACTCATTGCTGTGTGGCATTGGGCAAGTTGGTGTCTTCTTAAAGTCTTAGTTTCCTCAAATATAAAACCTGGATCCTATCAAAACTTACTTCATGGGGTATTGTGAGAATGCAATGAGGAAATCCTTTGTAAAGTACACAGCCCAGAGTTTGTGTGTATTAACCATTCAATAAATGTTCACTACTATTATTTGTGTGTGCATGTGGGGGGTACTGGGAATTGAACATGGGGTCATCCTACCTCTGAGATATACCCTCACCCCTTTTATTTTTATTTTGAAACAGATTTTCTCTCAGTTGCTGAGGGCCTCACTAAGTTGCTGAGCCTGGCCTGGAAACTATGATCCTCCTGTCTTAGCCTCCCAAGTACTGGGAGTATAGTCGTGTCCCACCACAGTTGACGCACTACTGTTATTCATAAACTATTTAGTATAGTAAATTATGGGTATAGGGTGATGAAGCCTATGAAGATTTGACCTCATTATAATAATAGCTATTCTATGAATTTGATCAAAAATGCCTGGGTATTATGCATGTATCAAAAGACAGAACATTTTATAAAGCTGAACACATATGCCCTTCCCCTCCAAATTTATATTTACCTTTGTAGCTGATAAATACATCTTATGTTTCCCATATCAACATGTATGTATAATATTTATCTTGTGTCTTCCATATCTATATGTATGTATAATCTTTAGTTCTTCCTTAGTGAGTCCTTAATTTCTCTAATATTTAGGTCTCATAATTATCCTTGCCTGACACAAACTCAGCAAGGAGCCCTGAAGTTTTCTTTCTCTCCCACCCTCCAAAATAAATGCAAAAATCAGATGTGAAACTTTGCAAATTGGATGGCCTGATGATAGAGGAGAACTTTCCAGAGTAGTATATTTAATTCAGTTCAGTGACAGTATTTGACCACTTTCTGGTTTGTAAGAAGCAGCTGCAATGGTGGAGAGAGATGCAGAAAACGTACTTACAAAATGTATCGTGCCTTCTAGTAAATGGCCATCGACTGGCTAGGAAGACCAGACCATGCAAGTGTACTATGTGGGAGAATATGAGAAACAAGAAAGAGAGGTTCAAGCCAGGCGTGGTGGCGCACACTTGTAATTCCAGTACTTTGGGAGGCGGAGACCAGAGGATCCAGGTTCACGGCCAGCCTCAGCTCTCTCTCTCTCTCTCTCTCTCTCTCTCTCTCTGTCTACTTAGTGAGGCCCTCTGCAACTTCGTGAGACCCGGTTTCAAAATAAAGTATAAAAAAAATAGGGCTGGGGGCGTAGCGCAGGGGCGTAGTGGGGAGGTAGAACGCCCCCGCGGTCAATCCCCAGTACCGCGAAAAAAAAAAAAAAGGTTCAAATGAGTTACCTGGGATACAATGGAGAGTGTCCTTCTATTCAGCAGAGGGATATGAGAAGTTTCAATGAAAGAGAGGATATTTGAGCCCAGCTTTGAAGTCTATACATGAATGGTGATAGGAAGAAGGGTGAGTGGATAAATATGAACTAGCCCTGATTCTAGAGAATGCAGTCTCTTAGCACAGAAAAACTGTGAACACTGACAAGGGCAGTACAATGTAGAAGGGTCTGGGGTGTCATATAACAACAAAGACCACCCGTTGATTGGCACGGCACGATCAGAAGAGGCATCACCGAGACGGTGACTGTGGAGTGGAATCTAAAAAGGTGAGATGCCATGCGCATCCTCTGCCCTCTCCAAAAATACCGACTCATCTGCAAAGGCATGGAGGGGTGAGAGAGGCACTGCATCTATGAGAAGGAGCTGGTAGTAAATTTATCTGGATGACTGCAAACAATTCGAGTCAAGCAGAAATGCTAATTGCCTGCCATAGGGGATGGAAATAGAACTGGAGTGGAGGGTACATATAGGAGAAGTGTGTGTGTGTGTGTGTGTGTGTGTGTGTGTGTGTAAGAAAGAAGTAGTCACAGACATTAACATAATTAAAGATATTATATCTACTTCTGCCTGTACCTAAAAAGAGACTTCTGCTTAAATTACTTGCCTTACCTTTCCTAAACAAAATAGTCAAAGATCCAGTTATCAGTGTCAATGTTGGTTATTTTCTTTTGTGTGTGTGTGGTACTGGATGGAACCCAGGGGCGTTCTACCTCCGAGCTACACCCCTGGCCCTATTTTTTATACTTTATTTTGAAACAGGGTCTCATGAAGTTGCGGAGGGCCTCACTAAGTAGCTGAGGCTGGCTGTGAACCTGGATGCTCCGGTCTCCACCTCCCAAGTACTAGGATTACAAGTGTGCGCCACCATGCCCGGCTGTTATTTTTATACTCAAAAATAGACTATAATACATGTCAGAGATAAGAGTAACACTTATCTTTTTTCTTTTTTTTTTTTTGTACTGGGAATTGAACCCAGGGGCTTACTATGTCAGAGCTACTGCAAACCCCAGCCCCCCCTTTTTTTGGAAACAGGGTCTCATTAAATTGCTGAGGGCCTCTCTAAGTTTTTGAAGCTGGCTTTGAACTTGCGATCCTCCTGTCTCAGTCTCCCAAGTACTGGGATTACAGGTGTGCACCACCATGCATGGCTAACACTTATCTTTAATAGTCTTTGTATTATAGGCAAAAAAAAAATTGACCTAGAGCAGAAAAACTGCTGTTGTACTGCATTGTAGACCATATTGCCACCTTTACTTAGAGCGGTATGCACATGACCCCAACCACGTGCATTCCATCTCTTGTCACAACTGCCCTTTATGCTCACAAGCATCAAGAACACAGCATAGATATATTGCTAGGAGGACAGTGGCACAGAAAGACCAGAAAGATGAGAACTTTTAACACTTATTAACACATCAGTACCTGTTCTTTTTATTTAAAAAAATGAGAGGCTTTTTTTATGTGGCATTACAAATTGTGTAAGATATGGCAGAGAGGAAATATCTTTATATCATATCTACATGACTTTCCTTACATCTAATGTGGAACCCCCAAGCTCATTCTGCAAGTTAACTTGAAAAGCTCAGGGAGTCCAGGAAACAGAGAGAAGCTCGTTCAGCTCGGGTTGCACCAGAACGTCTGAGCAGAACATTTAAATTATATGTTTAGGCTGACAGCAAACGTATTTCAGGGCAAAATCCTTAGAAAGCAGGAGACAGTCTCCTTCAGCTCCACGTCATCGTTTGATGTAGATTGCCTATTATATTCTCGAGGTATTATGAAAAATGGATTTGGAGATATTTTCTTGACAGTGGGTAGACTAATGGAATCTGGTGACTGTATTTAAAATGTGCAGGGGTTTGTTATAACATGGTAATAGAAATATCAATTGCACTGACAGGTTAAAAAAATCTGTCAATGAATGATAATGAAGTTATTTAAATGTCGACTCACTCGCAAACATTTTCCAAACCCTAAATTATTCTCACTGCTCTAACCTCATGCATCCTAAGTTATTAAGGAGCAGAGGCTGTGAGGCAGCCAGTGCGCCTCTAGCTTGGAAGCTATTTTTATGCCAACAAATGCAAGAGGAGCAATGAAAGTGGCTGTTCTTAATGATTTTAGGAAGGAAACAAAGCACAGATGTCGCAGCTGCATGATTTAGAGATGAACACTGTTCGCTTGTAGGACATCTCATGCGCGATGATTTGAGTAATGCCTTGATGCTTCCTGGTCCCAAGCTTCTCACCGTCACCCAGGCCTTTGCTCTGTGACCTTGGTGGTATAGCTCTGTGTGTCTGGAATAGGGCATCTTCCTTCCCTGGGACTCTGGGGTAGAGAAGAAGTTCAAGCTACTCGGTGTCTATTAGATTGCATTCATTCATTCACCCTTCATAGGGAGAGGGCACTTGACATGCGCCAGCACTCTCCTGGGATTGGGAATTTAGGGGTCAATACTGTTTATAACCTCTCAGCCCATTGTCAGGAAATGGGTACTAGGCAGAGATTGCTAATTAAAAAGTAGAGGAATAGCTGGGCATGGTGGCACACACCTGTAATCCTAGTACCTGGGAGGCAGAGACAGGAGGATCACAGGTTTGAGGATAGCCTCAGCAACTTAGTGAGACTCTGTTTCAAAATAAAAAAATAAAAAAATAAAAAGGGCTGGAGATGTAGCTTGGAGGTAGAATGCCTCTGGGTTCAATTCCTAGTACCAGAAAAATGAAAAAAAAAAAAAAAGTAGAGGGGTCAACTCCTGGTTTATGATCTGTCATGTTGGGAGTTTAGAAGTTCCTAATAACAAGTAAAAAGCTGAACAAAGTGGAAAACGAGCAACTCTTCTGATATCCTTCAGAGAAGTGAGGTTTCAGGACAAATGTTGTCCCCAACACTGGAGAGGCAGACAGACACCGGGAATCACAGTGTATCAGAGTAGAAACCCACGAGCAGAAATTCCCAGAGGAAGCCATGCTGACTCCTGAGAACCTGAACTAAATGGACAAATTGCCAGACGGTGTGGACACATTCTAGAGTTTAAAACACTGAGTCATCGGGGAACCGCATACCTCTGTGAATTTTACCTTCAGGGACCCTCCTATAACACCAAGAAGGAAAGGGGAAAAGTAACCATTGTGACCTATGCCAGAACATTTTGTTTGTAACAAGACCCATCCCCCCAGGAGACATTAGTTCAGAAGAACCTGACCTGCTGGGGTTTTATAAGAGATCAACCAGCCCAGGGAAGGAAGGGTTCACACCACCAACCCCCTACAGCCAGGTGTCTTGCCTAAGCAGAGGGAAGCCCCAGCAACACTGGTAAAGTTCACAGTAGAGGGCACAAGCTCACCAAAAGCTGAACCTGAGACCATTCAGTTCTGTAAATCCCTTCCCCTTCCCACATGACCACCATATTGCTAAAGGCCTATTGATTATACTCCTTCGATCAGAACCTTTTGCCTCCTACAATGTCAACCTTTTAGACATTGTAGGAGGCAAAAAAGCAAAACAAAACCCCCAAAGGACCACCATTTGAAGAGACTAAATAAACATAGGACCCAGAGTAAGATATAGCAGGATGGTTGGCATTATAAGACTGAAAATTTAGATATATCAATATATATGTAGATATGCATATGATTAATATTTATAGAACTATAAATAGTTCTACTAACTAGCATGTTGTCTAGTTAGTAGAAAAACTAGACAACATGCAAGAAGAGATAATGTCAGTAAAAGAAATGGAAACTCAAGAAAGAATTAAAAATCTACCAGAGATCAATAGTACTGTAATAGAATGAAAAATGCCTTTGATGGACTCATTAGTAGATTAGACACGGATGAGGAAATACTCTCTGGGTTTGAAGATATCACAATAGAAACACCCAAAAATTAAAACAAAATAAAACAAGACTAAAAAAATACTAAAACTCTAGAACTAAATATTCAAGAACTATGGAGAAACTAGGAACATGTAACATATGTGCCATGGGAATTGTAAAATGAGAAGAAGAAAGGAACAGAAAGACTGTGAAGCAAAGATAATTGAGATTTTCTGCAGACTAATACCAGATATGAAACCACAGGTACAAAAATGAAGGAAGCAAGGAAGGAAGGAAGGAAGGAAGGAAGGAAGGAAGGAAATCAAATCTCAGAGAAAGGAAATCAAATCTCAACGAACATCAAGCAGGATAAATGTCAAACAAACAAAAACTACACCTAGGTACATCATATTAAAACTTCAGAAAATCAAAGAAAAAAATCTTGAAAAAAGGGTGAGGGACACCTTACCCCTAGAGGAACAAAGATAAAAATTACATCTGACTTCCCCTCACATCTATGCAAGCAACAAGAGAGTACAGTGAAATATTTAAAGTGTTGAGAGAATACCAACATCCTAGAATTCTATATCCTGAATAATTATCTATAAAAGTGAAAGATAAATAAGTGCTTTCTTATAAAAAATTGAGGAGTTTGTTGCCAGTATCCTTGCCTTGAAAGACATGTTAAAAGAAGTTCTTCAGAGAAAAGGAAAATGAGTTAGGTCAGAAACTCAGATCTACAAAAAAAAAAAAAATGAAAGTAAGAGCAACAGAGGATGAATACATGAAGGCAGGAAAAGAAAAGTCATATTTTTCTTGCTCTTAAATGATCTACCAGTTTATTTAAAATAATAAGAGCAATAGTGTATTTGATTATGGCTATGCATGTAAATATATGCGTGCATGCGTATGTGTGTGTGTGTGTGTTTATACTTATTTTTGCTTATGTATAAGTGAAATAAATGGTGTCTATGGTACATTGGATGAGAGGGAAGAATTAGGAATATCTTCCTATTATGTAGTAACTGAACTACTTAGGAATCGGTGCAGTGTTATTTAAATGTGGGTTTAGATTAGTTGCAAATGTGTATTGCAAACTGTAAGTAAAGAGAGAAGAAGAAATACAATTGATATGCTAAGAAAGGAGAAAAATAAATCATACAAAATACTCAAAACCATAAAAATTGGAAAACATGTTGAAGAGAAGAATAGGAACAAAGATCAAGTACAACAAATAGAAAACAGTAGCACATATAATACATGTTTATTGAACTGTATGATAATCAGTTTAAATGTCAGTATTCTAAATATACCAATTAAGAGATCGTCAGAGTAGATCCAAATAACAAAACACAATTACATGCTGTGTACAAGAAACTCAACATCAAATATTTAGACATATAGAGATTAGAAGTAAACTTCCTCTCACCCCTAGGTCCTTGTGAGAGTTTTTGCATATACTTAAAAAAAATGATTCTTCCTGGAAGGCTTTGGTCTACACCACGTGGTACTTCAAACAAGTTTCCATTCATATTCCTTTATTAAGAAATGCTAAACTAAGCTGGGTGTAGTGGTGCACACCTGTAATCTTAGTACTTGGGAATCTGAGACATGAGGATTGCAGGTTCAAAGCCAGCCTCAGCAACTTAGAGATCTGTTTCAAAAATAAAAAGGGCTGGGGTGTAGCTCAGAGGTAGAATGCCCTTGGGTTTATTCCCCAGTACAAAAAAAAAAAAAAAAGACAAGAAAGAAAGAATAAAGAAGGAAAGAAATGCTAAAGTAGATCTGCTTTTCCACCTACAAATTGCTTCTTGTGAGTTTTGATAGAGGCAGTACAGTATGAGGTTAAGGGCACAAGGCTCTGGAGGGCAGCCTGTGCAGATTTGGCACTTTCCCTGTTGTTTGGTCTTAAGTAGGTTCGTTTTATGTTGGGGTCCTCCTCATTTGTAATATGTGATTAATATCAGTGTCCATCTCATAGGATTCTGCGTGTGAACAGCTTGGCTCCCATTGTAAGCACCCAATGAAAGGTGATTTTTATTATCTTGCCAATTAGATTTCTTAAGCATAATAGCCTATTCAGCAATGGAATTGTGACAACATTATTATAGAAGCAGAGTGTAGAATCTTCAATGCTCTTATATTATCCAGTTCTTATTGTTAACTCTCTGATCCAAGTCCCACATCAACTACTGGCATATTTCCTCCAAAATGAGATAGACTAAACTCTGCTGCATTTAAAAATATTGTCATAGTTCATGAATGTCTTCTCTGCTTATTAGCAAACTAAATCAAAATAATTTTCAATGATTGAGATTTTCCTTGCGGGTTCACATTATGGGTTTTAGTAAGTGTTGAGCAAAGAATACAAAATAAAAATCAAGGGAAAATGAGTTATAAACTGAATAACAAAAACCATCATTTATCGGTTGTTTATCGTGTGCTCCTTCTAGTGCTAAAGACTTTTATGGATTAATTTAGTTTACAAATGATTCTGTGTTTATTTAGTATCTCATTTGATTGCCTACGATTATAGTTGAGGAAATCTAATCACACATTTTATTTCTGCACCTTCTTGTGGAAACTAGTCATATCCTGTATTGATCCCTTCTTCAAGTGTAATGGGAAATTTTGCCATCTCAAAGAGATCACAGTATTTTGGAAGGTAGGTTGGATGCCTCTGATGTGGTTTCTCCACCCTTCAGAGCATCTCAGCTTAGCTTTATGTATTTAGTAAATACTTAAGCAAAGATCTGCTTTCAAATATTCTGAGAGTCACTATTTAAGACATGTTTGTAAGAAGGGCACAGGAAGGATTAAGGATCAAAAGCAATAGGAGGCAAGCTTTGATTTAATCACTTGCATATTTATTTTCCAGGAGTGTTTATTTTTTTTTAAGCTTTCAGTTTCTTCTAGCACTGTATAGGTATTGACAGAAGTTCTGTTTTTAATCTATAGATAAGCCAACCTTCAAACAAAGCCTGAAGATAAAAACTCCTGCTTTGTAATGTTTTACAAAATGATACAAGTTGAGAATTCAAGGCCACATAATTGCATCTTAAATATGTCGGTGCCTGATATGTATTTTTTTTTTCGGTACCAGGGATTGAACCCAGGGGCGTTCTACCTCCGGGCTACACCCCCGGCCCTATTTTTTAATCCTTTATTTTGAAACCGGGTCTCACGAAGTTGCGGAGGGCCTCACTAAGGAGCTGAGGCTGGCAGCGAACCCAGATCCACCCGTCTCTGCCTCCCGAGTACTGGGATTACAAGCATGCGCCAGCATGCCTGGCATCCTGATATGTATTTTAAGAACTCTTCTCTTTTCCTTTTTGTTTTTTAATTTTTCCTTTGCAATAGTAGTCACTGTATGGTTAGCATAGGCTACCATTTCCATTTGCAAATTTTATTTGCTTTAGTTTTTATTCCCCTTTCCTTATGAAGCCATGATCCATACCTTTCTTTTGAATTTTTGGGGGGTCTTCGATATTGTGTTTCCCAAAGTGTGTTGCTCAGGACAGTAATCTCATTTGATACTGCTCAAGAATGGATCCTATAATCAAATATGTTTGGGAAATGCTACATGAAATATGTATGTAAGAGGTTCGGTGCATATTTAAATAATACAATTTGTGAAAACTTATGAAGTAAAGTAACATTAAGTTTTGCATAATTAAACATTTCTCAAAAATTTGATTTTGAAAAATAACCCTCTCCCCTATACCTAGGGATATTTAAAATACTTAACTATCGGTACATTGTTTATTACTCTGCCTGCTGCTCAACTTCTCCATTTCCTCTGCTTGTTCAAAGCCCATGTTCTTATAGAAAACTCTGGCTCCCACAATTGTCCATATAAGAATAACTGGCAGTATCTGATAGCTATGAATTGGGGGTTCAGGTGCACTGGTAATTGCCCAGTGGTTCAGATCTCTCCTACGTGGATGCAGGCTGATGGCTATAGACATTGACCAAACAGTACTGATGCTGGTCTTGGTACTAGAGCAAGTTTCTTGGGGGCCTCTGCTGTGCCAGGCCTCAGTCTTTAGCTTGATGGATTGTGAGGACACTGGAAGGTGCCCAACTGACAGGCTATAAGAGCGACTACTGAGAACTTGATGCAGTAACTCTACCAACTGGTTGACAAGTACTTAATATTTTCACTCCTGTACTATCGTGTTGCTATCTTGTACTATCATGTACTAGCATGCCAGTTGATTGGCATTTCTATCCTGTACTATCCTATACTATCCTGTACTATCATGTACTAGCATACCAGCTGATTGGTAGGTCTACCCACAACACCTGGCAACATTCTCATTCTAATTGTGAAATACTCTTGGACAATTGTCAATCCATATCAATTTGGGTGCATGAAAATGAATAATTTTTTCTTCATCAACTGCTTATTACAAAAGTCATAATATTTAGACCTGCAGCTCTGCTGGAATGGAGAATTAACAAGTTTTCACTTAGTTGTTGAGTTTTGTAAAATCAAGACACAATATAGTACCAAAAAATAATGGCAGATACCATGAATATCACTATGAATACCACTGTATCAGTGGACAAGTGATGTAATGATAAAAGTATCCAATAACATAGTATAAACTTGCTAAAAAATTCTAATGTAAATCTGAGCCACTCATTCCATTATCATCATGTCCCATTAGAATTATACACACACACATACACACACACACACACACACGCACGCACACAATGAGGATGATTTCCTACAGGATACTCAAAGAACAATGCTCATTTGCCTTTGTAGGGTACTTTTTAAATGTAAAAATATCCCCCTGTTTCAGGATAAAAAATAAAATAGAGCTAAGGATATCACTCGGAAGTAGAATGCCCCCTTGATTTAATCTCCAGTACTACCAAAAAAAAAAATCATTGGATCAGGGATCATGTTAATATAAATTATAAGAAACTCATTATTATGCCCTCTATAGACTGGTTTCTACTCCTCTCCTTCCCCATTATTCTACTGGAAAAATCAAACCATTTCTTCATCACCAAAGGAGTACTACTATTTCCACCTCAGTAGGCAAAATTTGTTAATGCAGCTACATTAACAGCTCACCCTCCTCCCACCAACTCCCAAGTAGATTTTGCATCTGTTTGTTTGTTCTTGAACTCGTAATGTTCAGGTAATGAGTAGAATAAACTATGCAATAAAAGAAGCTAGAAAAAAAGCTAGCAAAATTTTGGAGACAAGCAAGTCCTAGTTAAAAAAAAAAAAAGTGTTGGCCCAGAAAAGCAAGGAAGGATAAGAATGGAAAGAAGCCAAACAACAAGAATATGGACCGAGTGTTGAAAGAAATCACAGATATTTCTTAGAAAGTAGCAGGAAATCTCACGTTTGCTGTGAATTTGAGGAGAAAAAGATGGACATGGGAGGAGGATTTTGAGATTTTTTGTTGTGATTCATGAATAAAACTGTGAAAGAGTTCTTGAACGCTTTTCAAATACCCTTGGCTTTCAAGCTGATTTCTGTGTGATTGTGGGAGTGCGGAGACAGGTCCTGAAGAAGCCAGTTTTATGTCTCCTTTATACCAGGTGACTTCTACTCTATGACCCTCTTCCTACTTCCCTTTTCTTTTTTTTTTTCAGTACTGGGGATTGAACCCAGGGGCATTCTACCTCTGAGCTACACCCCAGCCCTATTTTTTAATTTTTATTTTGAAACAGGGTCTCACTAAGTTGCGGAGGACCTCACTAAGTAGCTGAGGCTGGCCGCCGTGAACCCAGATCCTCCAGTCTCAGCCTCCCAAGCACTGAGATTACAAGCCTGCCCCACCACGCCCAGCCCTATTTACCTTTTTTAAACCCCTACCCTAAACTATAAACAAGAAGTTTTGCATAATACCACATTCCTCAGTGATTTGCAAATGCTACATAAGTCCTTTAAAGTATTGACTTTATGGTATTTATCATCTACATATAAATTTTAGGATGGTCTTGAACTCCCAAGCAGAATAAACCCTTAATTTCAGGCATATTTTCATGCAGCTTTCTTGCTTGAGTGCCTGGGTCAGAGTAGGCTCTTCACGAATGGTAGTGAGGTCGTTAACACAAACTCCTTCTGTTTAGTTGTTATGGCCTGTAGGAATTTGTTACTTTTATCAATATCAGAAGTCAATGAAAATGACTACATTTTTGTGATTTTCTGATTAAACCAATTTTGTTTTCTAAGTATTATACATCCATATCTCTATTATTTGCATCTAGCACATTAAAACTATTTGTTTATATTTCTATCTCTCAAATGTAGCTGTGAGATACTTGAGAAGAGGGCCTGTGTGTTGCATCCTGGCACTTAGCTCAGTGTCTGGTACATCTAAAGAGCTCTGCAAATGGTGGATGATAGAATGAATTTCATTGGGAGTTTCCTTTATAAGAAAAGGAGGCTGAGAGCCAGGCATGGTGGCACATGCCTGTAATCACAGTACTTGGGAGACTGAGACAGGAATACTGCAGGTTTGAGGATAGCATCAGCAATGTAGTGAGACCCTGTTTCAAAACATAAAGTAAGATTGGGCTGAGGGTGTAGCTTGGTGGTAGAATGCCCCTGGGTTCAATCCCCAGTACCATGAAGGAAGGAAGGAGGGAAGGAAGGAAGGAAGGAAGGAAGGCAGTCAGGCAGGCAGGCAGGCTGAGATAAATTGTACATCTTATTTAAATTAGAAAAAATAAAGAAAGACCCAAAGTAAGATGAAAACAAGCCAGGGCTTAGGGCCAGATATCCTGGGTTCAAATTCTGGCTGGCCCATTTATCAGCTATCATCTTTGAATAGGTCATTTAGGTTCCCCCAACAACTTTCTTCAAATACAAATAATATTCCCTACTGTACATGGCTTCATGATGATCTAATGAAATTAAAAGTTTGAAATACAAAGTAGACCTTCATAAAGAAGATGACTAAAACCTATAAAAAGTAGACCGTCATAAAGAAGATGACTAAAACCTATATATTTAATCTGAAGTAATATTATTGTCCAGTGACTAAGCAAAGATAGAGACTCTACAAGAAAGATAGTGTCAGTGCCAAGAGGTAATGTCCTCCTAACTCTGGATTGCTTAACACTGAAAAAGGTCATTGGGAAGGTCATGAAATTTCACTTATTATTAAGACATTTTCTTGCTCCTAAATAATAGAAAAAGACTGAATGACCTTTGAAGAGACTAGTCTACCATTTATCATATGACTCATGAATAAAAACACAATTTGTAGATAAATCAGGAGAACCTGCTTTTCCACTGTGCCAAACATAAAGCAAAAGTTTAGCAATGTCATATCTGGCTAAAAACTCTTTTATTTCTTTGGTCAATTCAAGGGACACTCTCATCTCTTAATCTTTTTAAAATTAATTACATCCTCTGTGCAAAGCGTGTATATTAAGGAGCAGTAGAGAGATGGAGTTTTAATTTTTACCAATTCAATTTAAATGCAAATGTTAACCACTCACATGATGCTACTGTGTACATAATTAAGCATCATTATATACTACATGAATCATTTAGAAACCTCCCGAGAGCCATTCTACTATGTGAAACATGCATTATATTGACAAGTGGCCAAATGACGTGTACTTCTGTCCTCATTAAAGCTTCTTCTAAATTATAGGTCAACCGATTATGGGACAACCTATGAGAAGCTGAATGATAAAGTGGGTCTGAAGACAATTTTGAGCTATCTCTATGTGTGTCCAACCAACAAGCGTAAGGTAAGGAATGTGTATTCACAGCATGCTACTGATTCATGGTGTGACTTCTGTCTTGGTTGACTGACCTCTCTAGCTACCTAGAAATCCATTACAGTGAAGCTGGGATTAGAGATGTAAAGATGAGCTGATGGGTGTTAAGGTGGGGAAATGTCTGACACATCATCATTTTCAGATCAGCAGCTGTGAACTTAGGAGGGTGAGGGGTAGGCTCATCATTACCATTTTGGAAAGGCAGCTACAGGCAATGAGTCTTATTGAATGGATGCTGCTGAGTATCTTGTAAAAGCGCTGATCAGTCAGCCACAAGAATTAGAATTAGCCTTGATAAGACAGAACAAAGACAGGCTTTCATCTGATGCCCTGTTTTCCCTTGCCATGGAGTAAATACATTAACCAGACTTTAAGGGAGTGCATTGTCCTACAACAGGAAGGGGGAGCTTCAATTCTAAAGTTTGTCTGGGCTCCACAGAAATGTCAGGATGAAAGCATTGCATTTGGCAGAAGAGCGTAGCCTACAGAGACTGGAGAGATTAGTCTCTCCTGATCATGGATCTTAGCTGCAAAGAGCCTTGGAGAGATCATCATCTAACACTCCCTTATTCAACAGTTGGGAAAACCAAGGTTCAGAGAAAGAAAATAGTTTTGACCCATTGCAGTTATGGGCACAATCATAAGCATAGTTATAGGACTATCATTCTGGTTTCTTGGCAATCATAATTTTTCCACTATCTCACATCTCTCCTATTAATAGCCTCTCTACTCTTCAGAGATGTTATTTTCTCAGAAAATATTTGCTTTGAAATGAGAAAGCTATATTTGTCTCAACAGAAGGATGTCTCAAATCCATACATTTGTTTTTATAAATCTGTACTCTCAAATTCTGAATTTGGGGGTTGGGAAGGGGTCTTGCTCGGTTGCCCAGGCTGGTCTCAATCTTGTGGGCTCAAGTTATCATCCTGCTCCTGAATAGCTGGGACCTACAGGTACATGCCACCATGCTCATCTCTTCAATTCTGAATTTTGACGAGTAATGGCTAATTATCACAGAGGTTATGTGAACTAATAGTATCCACTAGGAAAGAGAAGAGCCCTGCTCATTAATATGTCCTAAGTCACATTCGGTTATGATGTAGCTCTGTTCTGTAGGTTTTCATCTCAGATTTGGCATTAGATACTGATAGTGACCTTTATCATTTGAACTGTGGAAGGTGAACGACTCTCTCAAGCAGTCATCCTCAACTCTGACTGCACATCAACAGCACTAGGTGGTCCCCAAATATGCCAGCCCTGATTCAGCCCCTTTTGCTCTCGATTAGGAATTAGGTGAGTCTATCTTGAGAAAGTCCCCCACATGTTTCTGTTATGTAGCTAGGATTAAGAACCACTGATGTTAAAATTTAATGTTCCCTCTGGCTCTAAACATTTCAAGTTCTTCAGTAAATGTAACATAAATTAAAAGCTTAGTATATATTCTGAATTTAGATGGCTGAGTAAAAACTCAGCTAAGCCAATTACCCACTGTATTAAGTAGGATGATTTACTTAATCTCTCCAAGCACAGTGTCCTGAAATTTAAAATGGGAATAATTATAGTACCTACCTCATGAGGGAAGTTATACAGATTATATGAATCCAGGCATTTCAAGTGCTTAGCACAGGACAGTAGGGGCTTAGTCAGTGTTTTATCTTTATTCTCTTTTCTTATCATTTTTTATTCCTCTTCCTTCATATAATTATTTGAAGTAATAGTAGTGATTATCCTCTATAAATGGCAGTGTCCAACAGAACTTTCTGTGATGATAGAAATGTTCCTCTAAGCTCTACAATACTCTAGAAATTAATAACATGTTGAGTATTTGAAATATGCTTAGTATAACTGAGTGAATTAATTTTAAATTTTATTTAAGGATAATTAAGTTAAAGTTATATAGTCACACGTGGCTGATGGCCACAGTATCAGACAAAACAGTTCAATAATGTCAATCTCACAAATTTAGAGCTATGCTATAAACATTCCTATCTTGCTTTTATTGCCTAGTTATTGGTCCATCATCCATAATTACATCTAAATGGTGTTTATATGCTATATACAATCTCAAATGAAGAACTGATCTTATATCCTCTCTTTTTATAATGAGATTTAGTTGTTTGTTGGCTTTGAATTAATTCTTGTAATCTCTATTGATTTTTTCTCTAGTTCACCTTTTTAATAAATTTAATTTAAAAACCAACAAACTGTATGCTAAGAAATGTGCTTGGCACCATGAGATAAAAGGAAAAATAAACCAGATCCCTTCCTCCAAGATACTATACGTTAGTATTAAATGGAATGAGTTTTTGTAATTGAAAAATACTTGAACTAAGATTCAGAAATCTACCTCCCTGCCATGAATGTTTCCAACCACCAGGTGACTTTGGGTAAGTCATTTACATTTGTACAGTGATACAGGCAAGATAAAGGAATTTACACTAGATGAGCCCTTAGAATTGTTCAAATCTAGTGATAGTCTCTGTTTTATTGGTGCTATTTGAAAGGAACATGATTTAAAACAATAAAATGCCAAATATTGAATGTGCTTATAGGCTTTTCTGTAGCTACACAATTTATGGTGATTATCCCAAGACCAAGATTGTTCACAGGAGCTGAATTTGAAGAATGGAACTGTCAGGGCCAGATGTAGCACCTGAGACTGTACGGGACTCTAAGCAGGAGTATAGTAAAGAACCCTACCATGGACTCCACTCGTTCAAGACATCGGCACTAATTGGGCTGCATAAGTAATCTGTAGTTATCAGGAGGACTTTAAAAGGGGCATTTGGCCATGGCCATTTAACTTATCTGAATGTAGGCTTGAAAGACCCTAGTTCCAGAAAGAGCAGGTCGTCCGTGACTATGAGAGAAGAGCTTTCTCTGGGCTTCTTGCTTGCCAGAAGCCCAGATGGTCCTGAGCTGTTTAAATCACAGTGTTTAAGAGTGAACCTAAACCAAGGGATCTTTTCCACTATAGATAAAGGAGGCCTTCAGGGTCACTTTAGGAGATGCTGATAGACTTAAGATATATTGAAGGACAGTGGAGGTCTTTACAATGGTCCCAAAATCAATAAAGGCGACATAGCGGTATATTTGTGTAGAGTTTTTCTATGTGTGAGATGAATGTATCACCAGGAAATAGGCACCCACGCTCACACAAAGGGACAGATTTGAACCAAATAGATAACATAACACTTGTACATCATTTTACAGTGTGAATGTATCGTCCCAATTGTTTACAATGCGTTTATATAAAAAAAAAGAAGAAGAAAGAATTATCAGGCTCTATTAATTATACAGGACAAAGGCACTCAAGTTTGCTTCATTTCTCTGAGGACTCCAGCTATCCTCCAGTGAAAAGGGCAGGCTCCACTAAAGGGCTACATTAATTCTTTCAAATCTCTAGGGTGCTGTCTAGTGGATTAACATCTTTTGTACCAGATTATTTTCCTTTGTTTTTCACATTGGTAGGAACAACTGGAATAAAACCGATGACATCCATGTAACTGTCTGCATTCCCAGAAACCTGTTTGCCTTCCCCTTCTTATTGCTATTTTTAGCTGTTTGTGAAGACAAGAGTAGTTCTTCAATCATTGTGTCTCAAATAGCAGGCATCATGCCCTGGCTTTGCAGGCAGCCTGTTAAGGGCATTACGGGGCTCAGAGTCCAGATTAAAACGGGCCCTTATTTATGGTTTAAATTGATGATCATCCATTGGCTGTTTCTCTGCAAGTCTGCTATAAATCACAATGGCTTTCCTTAGCTCGACCTCTTACAGTAGAAACCGTCATCTCATATATGTCAGTCTGGGAAATCTTGACTAAGAGACATACAAAGTCAACTCCTAGGTGTTATGCTAGCTCACGCATGCTTTCTTGCAGAAGGCACCTGGTACCTGGTCTCTGATGTATGAGGTAGGCCCAAAAGAACAAGAGCAAGTGGGTCCTAGCACCAGCAGAGAGGCAGGCTTGCTGTTACCATGTCTTGAAAGGAGAACACTTCCTCCACCTCCATCCAGGGCATGATAAACCCCAAGGCTTCTTTGTGTCAGTAGAGGTTTATTGGCTAGATGCATAGACTCTGCTATGCAGAAAGATGATTTAACCTGTACCTGATAGGAACCGCTCTGAAGCAGAGGGCAGATGGGAGAACTAATACAAATGTAGCAGAGAAAAAAACATCCATGTTGAAATCTCAGGCTCCCTCTTAAATTCTCTTTGGGTATGTTTGCATTCTGCCTAAAAAGAAGATTTCTTTTTTTACTTTGCCTGTCTATCAGAGATACCTTACCCATCCCTCCCCCAGGCAACCTTACCTGGTCTGTCTTCACAAAGTGTTGTATAACAGCTTTAAGGATTAGAGAACACAAAACCCTGCCAGGTGCAGTCGTACACATCTGTAATCCCAGCACTTGGGAGGCTGAGACAGGGGGATCACAGGTTTGAAACCAACATGAACAACTTATCAAGACCCTGTTTCAAAATAAAAAAACCAACTAAAATAAATAAGGGCTGGGGGTGTACCTCAGAGGTAGAATGCCCCTGGTGCAATCCCCAGTACAAAAAGAAAAAAACAAGTACAAAAAGAAAAAAAAAAAAACACACTTGGAATTCATTGGGGGACAGAAGAAAAAGAAAATGTGTTTTAAAAATGTAAAACAGTCAACTCATTTAGTTGTTAAACCCTTGTGGTCTGCACACTGTAGTCCCAGCCAAGAAAAAAATCCTAGATGGTATTCATTCTTGATGTTTCCTGTGCCCCTTTTGCTTCCCCATTCCCTCTCATTTCTGTGTTATCACTTCTTAATTAATATCATTCCTGCTGAGAGTCTTCTAAGACTTTCATCCTATAAATAGGACCCTCGCTCCACAGAACCCATTGATCATTCTTGCAGGTCTCTTGGTACCTGCCAGCATTAAACACTGTTTGCATTTTCTCCAGATGTTTAGGATTTAATTACCATACTGTATGTGACATTTTCTTAATAAGCGTTTGATGATTGACTCCCTGTCTCTTTTTACCCTGGGCATGCTGAATTCCTCTTGTCATTTCTTTGGGTGGTCTGTACACTACGTGCGTGACATTTGGGGGACATGAAAGAGGTTATGTCTGATAGAGTCCATCAAGTTCTCTTAGAAAGAATCATGGAATCACTGAATCGGACCCTAAACGTTGGGGATTTCCAGATTCTACTTATTCATTTACAGGAAACTGCATCCTAGAGTGTTTAGCAACTTGTCTGAGGTTACATGCAACTGGTAAAAGAAAAGTTAAGACCACGAGGCCTCCAAAGTAAACCTTAAATGCCACTTCTTATATCAGATCATAATGTACTGCAGTTGTTTTTGACCACATCTAATCCTCCCTTTAGAACACAAGATCTGAATGGAATAAAAGACCTTGATCTACTTTGTAGGCTTTGACATGCTGAGCATAGGGTCGTGGTATATAGTAATGAGTCCAACACATGACTGAGTACAGGAATTGAGTTGGGCTGTGGATTCCTAGGCTGGCACTTGGAAAGGGAGGTGCCCCATGATACCAGCTATGACTCATTAGTTTTCCTCTAATTACAAAATTAAATCTTTCAAATGAATAAACAAGAACAGTAAAGAATACCCATAGGTTTAGTCATTTCTAGGCCACAATGTATAATTGTATCTTTTCTAACTAAGAAGAACATGATTAATATTTAAAATGCCAAGACTTTTGCTTAGCACTCACACGACATTATCTGGTGGGGCCAAAGGGAACTAGTGTATTGTATAATACATCAAAGGGAGTGCATGACAGGTCCCTTGGCGGGCACATGACACTTGCTCATTTTCTCCTATCTCTTTTATCTGTCCCTTTGTACACAATATCATCCATTTGGCTCTAATCTTTTAAAAAGAATGTACATTTCATTCATAAGGAGGTGACATCTGTGAGCTCAGAGACATAGTGGAAGTGGCATTTTCCAAACTTCAATAAAAGGACCTTTTTTTTAGTGAATAAATGCTTACTATCCTACACTTAACCTGGGCAGCCATAGCTAAAGGGAAAGATTATCTCTTTTGATCCTTTTTGGGTACATCTGAGTGTTTATACTGTTCGGATCCATTGAGCATTGTTCAGTTCTCTTCCTGAGCATCGAAACTATAAAATCCAAGAAAGCATGCCACATTTATATTCTTTCTCTGGGTGATTTTCTGAGAGTTATCCAAATCTCTGTACTTCAAACAAGCTACAGAATAATAAGGACTGACTGCCTTCTTTGAAGCAGGAGCAGAGTGCCAAAGCAGTGCCCACTGGACACCTCCCTTGTCACCCCGAGGAGGCCCTGAGGAACCTTCTGGAACCCCTGAGCTCTGTAGAACACAGTTGGAAATGGAATAAATACATTGATGTAAAACTCGCATCTCTGAATACATGCAACATCTATGTACCCCATACTATTTTGAATTAATCAAAGCACCTATGATAACATTCACACACAAAAAGAGATGCTAATAAAACCATACTCTCTATTTTAGCATAATACATTACATTATATAAGTACCTACGTGATTTTTATTGGCTATTAACTATGTGTCTCTAAAATTGATGCTGTCAAATACTTTTAAAGTTGTTAAAAATATTACCTGGTTTAGGCAATAGATTGTGGTCAGTAGATGGGTTCTAAAGTCTTATTTTTTTCCTGGCCCGTATCTGTCTCTGTTGTCTATATCACCTAATTTGCCTGAGTTCTCAGAACTGATAATATTAACTACCATGTTACTCTTTTACTTTATGCAGCATGAAGTAGTACTTAATACATTTTTATTGGGAGTTTCTTGCATAATCAACATCACATGTTTGTTACCTCTCATTTGTAAGATGTTAGGTGTAGCACATATAGTAATTGTCTACTAATTAAATATTGATCCTGAATATGTGATTTAAAAACCGCTAAGTTATATCTGTATGAGGGTCAAATTTATGGGTTACTGAGGTTAGACTACAGTATTTTAGTAGCCACTGTTATGTTTTAAAGAAAAAGTTACAGGTATCTAGCTAGATAAATAGAAAAATGATAGGTCCACAGAACAACCTTTCCTAAGTTTAGATAATCATTCCGTATTAGAAAATTAGAACTCTCTATTTTTGTTTTACCCACTATTAATCAATGAAGTTAATCAAGACAGTGGTAGCCTCAATTAGTCTTCAAGTACTATGAAACGAAATTCATCTGTAAGCTGCTCATGTTTTATATTGCTGACTGGGTCTAAGAAGTTAGGTAACCCTGTGGCCAGGTGATCAGATATTCTCAAATATGAAAAGAATACCTTTCAGAATCTAGCCATTTTCCACATATGGATAAATAATAGACTACCTACTTAACTTTCTTTGAGAAGCATTTTTTTAAAGTTTACTTATCTATCTACTTATTTGTTTTTGCCTCCCCATCCATCCTTTCTAGAGTTCATGTTCTCTGAAGTCTGGCTGGCCTAATGTTAAATGCCCATCCATTACCCTTTTATGAAGGTCAAAGGCATTATTTCAGGTTGGTTCCAAGTTACGCTCTGCTGTGGAAAATGGTCAGAGGTCTTTTCAACATTCTGGTCTGCTTGCTTCCAGCACACTCCCTGTGGTTTCTCAGGGGTTTCCATCATCCGGTGTTTGACATACTGTATCTAGAACATTTGTTTCTAGTGAATAGCTCATGCTGCTCTCTTGACGGATGGGGATGAATGTGGCCGCTATAGGATATCTGCCGTATTTACTAGGGTGGGGAATGTGTCGCTCCAATTTATCAAGTCTGCCCCAAGCTCGCTCTCAGTACTGTCAGTAAAACAAAGTCAATGTGGATGAATCTTTAATAAAACCACTCTTTCTTTCCTGTAGAAATTAAGAGAACACCAGCAGCCTCAGGGCTGAAATGCGCTCCACACAAACATTCCTTTCTTCCACCTGACCTTTCCCTTATGAAATCTTTTTTGAGGTTTTGTCCCTTTATTCCTCTAGGCACCCCCTTCCCTAAATTACTGGGTCTCTAATCTCTAATATACATCTCATGCCATAGCCTTTCAAGTTAACTACTTAAAATAAGTTTTGTGGAACACAAAATGATAGGTTCCAGGCCACCAGGTGGGTTTAGATACTCAGAGGTAAAAAGGCCTGCAGTATGAGGTGTACCATGCAATGGTTGAGAGAGAGATTTCTCTGTGGACTGCTTGGGGGCTGTGTGCGCCGTTTGTTTGGGGACTAGAATGCTAAGTGTTACCATGATTGACAGCATCTGCCACCAGGAAATGAGCATGCCTATAGTAAGAAAAGGACAATGTGGATGAATCAGAGAAATAAAGAATAGGGGGAAAGAAAACATTCTGAATACACAACCTCTCACAGATAAGAGAAGAAGAGGCACGGGGAGGGAAAGCACAGATGTGAAGCCGAGGAGGGAAGATGGCGGCGATTACTGACAAGAATTCAAAGGAGCACAATAGTGACGGGAGAAAGCCAATACACCGGGCACAAAGACGACAGCGGGCAGAAGGAAAAGAAAGAATAAAATCATAAATATTTCCGGCCTCAGAAGTTTAAGAATCTCTTGAGATCTCTCAGAGAGAGGAGGGCTAATTTACCAGGAACTTAATAAGACTTTCAGAGGGAGTACAATATACCCTTATCTCTCTGTTCTTCCTGAGTGGTTTCAAATGTTGATGGTGAAATTGGTTTTGCCAGGAAGAAAAATACAATTATGACTCAAGTGTGGGGGTGTGGCAGGCCTAGATCTAGACTCCCACACTCCCCAGCCACAGATTCAAATGCTATCACTGCTGCCTGCTTTTTAATGAGCCTTTGTCCTTTGGATACTACCTCTCTTAGGCAGTGCCCCCACCCCTCCTTGGAATGGCTTCTTATATTTGTGTACTGTTTGTATTTTCTGTATGTGTCAGGTATACCCACCTAGCACCTATTTCTTGTCAGAGTGGAGCTACACTTTGTCATCTGAAGGTAGTCATTGTAAGTTTTTGTTCAGAGGAGTCATTAGTTGTGGGGTATTGGTTAATATAACAGACCCTGGAGCCTGTCTGCCTGGCTTTCAATTCCAGCTAAGCCACATCAAAATTGTGTGCCCAAAGACAAGGTTTTATGTGTTGGTTGGTTTGTTGTGAGCCTTACCATGATATAGTTCTTTCCTCTGTAAATTATAATGACTGTCAACATCATAAGGCAGTTATGAGAAATGAAGAGTTAAAACAAGCAAAGCAGAGTGCCTACACGTAGTAAGCATTTAGTAACTGTTCATTTCATTGTTATCATTATTATCTGTTTATTTCGAATTACATGGCCTTATCCTGTCATTTGTTGACTCAACCAAAAGTTATAAAATGCCTATTCTGTGCCAGAACATTTTTTAAGAACTAGAAAGTAGAATAGAAATAGAAGACATTGTTCTTGTTCTTAAGGATTGTGCAGCTTGGTAGAGGAGACGAATGTATAAACAATCAATTACAGTACAGAACTTATGTATCATAATAGCTATGTACATAGAACTCGATCTTTGGGGACTCCAGGAAGCTTTCATAGAGAAGCAAATATTTGTCAAAGGAGACAGGAAAAAGAAGATGAAAACTATCTTTCAATGTGTATAAGATGAGAAGTCAGTGTTCACAGAGCACAGTGTGTAGCTTGGAGTGACTTGCACTTTTAAATAAATGTGTGCCTATTTGACTCTTAAAATACATTAATTTCCATTAATATCTGCTGATAGTAACTAATTAGATCCCCCCAAAATATCTTCAGACCTATTTGAATTATAGTTCTAACATAATAATGAAATGTATTTTCCGTTGTTAGAAGCTTTTTTCCCTCCTTTTCCCTCTCTTGCATATAAAATCAGAAAATTATCAGTTTTGACATTATTAATATTCAATTAATAGACTAAAATTCACCTTGTACAGACTTGATATATTCAGCATTTATCTTAAGTAACTGTTCAGTCCTAATTATTGATGAGATTTAAAGATGCAACCTTAAAAGGAAAGCCATCGACACATATTTTATTGAATGCCTGCTCACGCCTGACTCATGCCTGGTTCTTTGCAAGCATGGTGTAAATGGGTATAAACATAAAAGATGCATGCAACTTGCATTGTCCTTATGCAGTTTGCCATGCCATTGCAGGGATGCAATTAAATAATACAAGGCAATGGGTTGCACGATACAGATACCTCAAATAGTAAGAGTTTGGAGAGAACTGTAATCTAGAATAGTCAGAAAAGCAGCAGTATGAAAGAGCTTCTGTTGGCCAGCGATGCAGACTCTTATGACACGGAGTCATGATATTCACAACACAAACACATAATGTGATAGAACCACATTTATTGACTGCTAGGCAGTAGAGAAACTGATATGCATAATGTGGGGTCCTATCGGCAAAGCGTTCACAGACCAGAGGGAGAGGTAGGGAGAGATAAACAGGTGCTTTACATCAGCACAGATACCACAGTTCTCATTTCTTAATCATTTTATACTATGTGTTGCACCTCCTGGCTGTTTTGCATCTTAAAGCTTTAAAGTGTTCCTTTGACAGATCATTTATCCTATTTATCCTCATTGCTTTTTTTTTTTTTTTTGCAGTGCTGGGGATGGAACCTAGGGCCTTGTGCATGCTAGGCAAGTGCTCTACCACTGAGGTCCATCTGAAGGCCCTATCCTAATTATTGGTTTAGAAAATATAGTCCTTGTAAACCTTCTAAATTCTGAGGAAGCCTCTCATATCAGGGTAGTGGGGAAAACAGTATTAATATTGAATTAATAGGTTAAAATTTGCCTTGCTGTAAGTTTGATATATTCAGTATTTATCTTAATTGGCCAGTCATACCTATTGATGAGATCTGAAGAAACAATATTAAGAGGAAATCAAGCACAGGTGAGGAAATGTGATGAATGGCCTGAGACTTGGCCATAAGGCAAGCATGGAGCATTTGTGTGGGGAACAGGAGGTGCCTCAGCTGTTGTGTTGACTAGTAATTGATCTTTTTCTTCACTACTTTCTAAAAAAGAGCCAAAATTCTCTTGAAGGAAATAATAGCTGCAACTTAACAAACACTGATGATTTTCCCATCAGCAAACCCAAATTTCACTGGGAGGCATGCAGCTTTTCTTAGGAGTCAAACCCATCTGACTTGACTCAAATAATTGTAGTGTTTTAATTCCAGAGACTGCCCAGGAAAAGAGCCAATTTGTGCTGGGGAAAGAGATGTTGGATCTTAGGAAGATGCTTGGATGTTGAAAGCTGTCTAGTTTTTTATTTTTTTCTCTTGGATTTATGTTATGTGGGGTGTGTGTGTGTGTGTGTGTGTGTGTGTGTGTCTCCACCCTTATGATTTAGTGGTGCATTGTTTAACAAACAGATTTACATATTTTCTCCACTTCCTAATGCTGTCTTTGATCCTTGGGCCCAACGCCTTTGTGCTTCCATCTGAAAGTACATTACTGACATTTACGGACTCCCACAGAGGACTCAGTCAATTATGACCACAGATGCCCATTGTTCCAAGAGAGTTGACCTTCACCCCTAGACTCCAATTAAAATCTATCGCTTCTCACCCCTGCAGTGCATGCTGTAATTCTGGCTCAATGCCTAGTGTGGCTGGTAGAATGCATTCTTCTTAGTCTTCTTCTTATTTTTCTTCCCCCACTAGAAGAGAATGAGTGACCTGCAAATAAAAACCTATGCTTTCTCTGAAGGAAGAAGAGACAGACCACTGGAGTGGACAGTGGTTTTTCTTAAAATGAAATGACCTTTCATGTCAACATAAATGAAGACCCTAAATAAAATAATTAAGAAAAAAATTGAGACATCGCCTACAAGTTTATCCCAGATTCACACATCATCACCATTCTCCAGTTACTTTGTGGTATTGTGTTATAACTTTAGGGCTATTCTCTCCTAAGTAGGGCTGAGTCTAATTTATTTATTTATTTATTTATTTATTTGTTTGTTTGTTTGTTTGTTTGTGGTATGGTGGATTGAACCCAGGTGCATTCTACCTCTGAGCTACACCCCCAGCCCTATTTTTTTATTCTTTATTTTGAAACAGGGTTTCGCTAAGTAGCTGAGACTGGCCGCAAACCCAGATTCTCCGGTCTCAGCCTCCCAAGTACTGGGATTACAAGCATGCGTCACCACGCCCAGCTCTGAGTCTACTTTGTGACAAGCTAACAAAGACCAAAGTCCAAGATGGTAGGAAGACAGACACAGAGTACTCCACCTATCAAATTGTATGAACTACCTGCACATGCTAGGATGGTAACCTTTGGGGTCAACTTAAGTTCCTTCCCTGTAATCAAATTTGGGATCATGGTATTGAGAGCTTGAAGTAGCTTGTCTGAGATCACAAATGTTCATCAAAAGAAGATTGGTGTCTTTAACTCACCAGTAATTTTAAGATGTGCTAATATAAGGAAACAGACATGGAATTGCACTTCTAAAGGGCACATCATCTCCTTTGTAATCATTCCCCTCTTGAGTTCTATTTCCCCACCTTCTGTTCCTTGGGGTATGATGCTGCTCACATTTTCATGGGGTTTGAAGCCCAGTTCTACCAACTGAGTTATTTGGGTAGAAATAGCTACAGGATAAACACAGTGGCCCAGGAACAAGTCTGACCACACTCAGATTGAAACAAGAAGTCCCGATTTGCTAAAAGTAAATGGAGCTTGAAATTTGCCTTTCCCTGTTTGATTTAAAATTCCAGATCTAAGCAAGTTCAATCTTGGCAGAAAGCACTGTCCTGTCCTTTGGTGGAAAGAGCCTTGTCCCCTGCCTTCTCCCATCACTTGTTAGTGCTACAACCAGACTGAGAAATGCAAGTAATTCTTTATCAGCACAGAAAATGGTTCTGCAGTTACATTATCTCCCCTCTTTACTATTTCAAATTTTATAGACTTGTGAAAATTATATTTGTATGAAAGCTTAAAATTTCCCAAGAGCCTCAACATTTAGCTCTCCCCACTCCGCAGGCCTTAATAGTAGGGACTGGAGTATAACATGGTGAATTGGAAGCCATCTGGTTCCCAGGGGACCAAGTCAGCATTCCATTACCCAGTGACCAATGGAAACGGGTGACACGAATATGGCAAAGCCCAGAAGATTATCAAGCCCAAACCATTCGACTCCATTTATTACAAATACAAAGTTTTGCCCATGGCTCATTATGTTCCTCCTATAAAACCCAACTCAGGGGAATTACAAGAACTCTGAAATGAAATGTGGGAGAGAGCTGTGTTAAATTGGGTATTGCCTATCTACAGTGGCTTAGTTTGTTATTCTTTTATTTTGTTCCCTCCTTACCTTCCTCCTTCCCTCCCTTCCTTCCCAAATGTCATTAAAGTGAACGATGGAACAATAAGACCACCTTATGTATTTACAACATAGCATATTTTCAAAATGATTATGGAAGTGCACATGTGTAATGATCTTATCCTTATAAAAAAATACTGTGAAGTGGGTAGGAAAGGTTATTGTCCTGCTGTTTTATGCCCGAGAACTAGTTAATGACTGGTGGTCTTTAACTAGAACCTATGTCTTTGCATTTCTGGTCTGTCTATCATAGTTCGCTATTTTCCAAACACTGCTCCAGTTTTCCGGTCAGGGAAGATTATTTTTACTGGTGTTCTTGAGGCTAAGTGCTGATTCCTCTACAGGCCTTTAATAAATTCCATGTTTTAAATATGAATTATATAATCTCGGATAAAATACAAGGCACAGAGAAAATGTAAAGGCAAACCATATGTCACATTTTAAGTCCGCTTGTATAAAATCATTCAGCCTCCTGCTTATCATTTCATGATAACAGTCTTGACAGCTTTATAGGATCAGCCTGATGCTTTCAGAAATTTGAAAAGGACCCTGTATAGAGGGATCCAAGAAGCCTCATTTTAACTCCCAGGTCCGAGCACTGATTCCTAGGAAGAATCTGGTAAATACTTGCTAATAAATGAATAGATAAATAAAAGGAAGTTTGTGAATACATTTTCCTTGCTATTTATAAGATTAAAATTGCCAGCAGTAAGTAACCAGCATGCATTTGCAATGGCAGGAAGATAGACAAAATGACTCTCATAATACTTTTCATCTCTGACATGCCATTAGTGTAACTGGGCACTATTTCTTATTCTGGCTTTTCGCTTTCCTGGTGGCCCCAGTGGGCTGCCTCTCTTGACTCACAGTATACAGTATATTGTGTGTGCATGTATGTCTTCTCCCCACTGAAAGGAAGGTGTATCAGAAATGTACCTGTCTTATTCATCACACCTGTGCTCAGAGGCCTGGAGAACAATACAACTGTCCAATGGTACAAGGATGTGCTTAAAGAGAGATTCCACTGTCTTAAATGGCAGTCCTCAGAGGAATCACAATTGAGAAAAGGCTCTTCCATCATTGTCTGTCATGCTGGGCAGAACTTCCTCTTTCCCTTGTACAGCTTTATTCAAAGACTGTGATTAGACCTTGGCCATCCACCATTACTTTTAATCTTTGAAATATATCATCATTAAACCTGTAGGTACCTGCTTGATTCTGTCAGAGCTACTACTACCTTGCAATTCTCTAGAAAAGAGATCTTCTTTTTCCAAGCAATTTTCCCTATAGCAGAATAATACTCTTTTATTATATATAATTTTCTGTCAAAGATGGGCACATGGATCCTAGTCAATAAATCCACCCCCTTTTTTTCCTTTATCTATATAAAATATGTAAAGGAAATAATTAAAATTTTAGGAAGAAGAGATGTAAAGAGAAGTTTTAGAAAAGAAATTGTTTACAACTAGACTTAAATTGGAACTAGAAATCTGTTTGCTTCTTGAACTAAGTGGTATTTAAAATAACCCCCAAACTCACACTTCTTAAAGAGAGAATAAAGCAGCCCGGGCTCTTGTTTCTCAAATCACTGATTGTAATAAACTCTAAGCTGCATGGCATACATATGTGAAATGTACTGAGAACATTTTAAGCGTGAGGAGAGTTGATGCAGAAACAGAACAAAACTTTGAAAGACGGGGTAAATACTATAAACTTCTTTCTTTCCTTTATTTATTTATTTACTTATTTATTTATGTATTTATTTATTTATTTATTTATTTATTTTGTGGTACTGTGAATTGAACCCAGTGCAGTTCTACCTCTGAGCTATACCCCCAGCCCTTTAAAAAAAAATTTGTTTTGAAGCAAGATCCCACTAGGTTGTTAAGAGTCTCGCTAAGTTTCTGAGACTGGCCTCAAATCTGCAATCCTCCTGGGTCAGCCTCCCAAATACTGGAATTACAGGCATGCACCATCATGCCTGGCTCTATAAAGTCTTCTTAAAGTTGAGAAAACTAAGGTTCAGAGATTGGATTGTCCAGGTCATGTAGCTGGTAACTGCAAGGATTTGACAACATTGTGACTTCTGAAGCTTCTTGGTTAACATTCACATTTCCTACAGACTAAGTAAAGTGTATAGTTTACACTTTAGTTTACTCTCTGAGGCCACAGTTATTCCCTCTAGAGATAATAGCATCTGATCAATGAAACAAACAGTAGCAGTAGTTCTGACTTTCGGCCATGTATAACAGAGTGCTGTAGAGCGAATGTTGTGATCTCTTTGGCCTTTTCCAATATATATGAAAACCCTAAATATATATCCAACTGCTTTTCAAGAATTAGGGAAGGAAGTGGCCAAATTACTAATGAAGTTTTTTAAACCTCAGCATATATAAAAACCGTCTAAGGAGCTTGTTAAAATGTATATTCCAAGGTCCTATTTCTCAGGAATTCTCATCCAATAGCTCTGAGAATCTGAGTTTTAACCATCAGGTGCCTCCGTTCCATCTCCCACAGTTGTGCTGCACATGGACAAGGACTGCGCCTTCCTGAGCAGAGTGAGCTGTGCTTATAGGAAGGCATCATTTTTCAGTGAAGTTCTTGGTTGCATTTTTCTTTATAAAAATAAAGCAAGTAGGTAAGGCTTTGGTGTTGGTGATGCAAGTATAAAATGTGTATTTGGAACCAGCTGCCCTCTACTGGACAGTGTAAGTTTTGATTCAAAATTACAGAATCAATCTCCCTCCCTCCCTCACTCCCTCACTCCCCCCCATTTGTTTCTTTGACATAAAAACTGGGGTTCATTATTTCTTTCTCAGGAAGACAACTATGTTTTGCATTTGACCTCTGGGTGGGGTGAAAGTCAGAAAGTATGCAGATGTGCTCACAGCATCTTTGACATTTAAGGAATCAGGAGGTCACAGCCGCTAGGAGTGGATTAGGCAAGTGCAGGGTGCCCCTCTGTTCTTCTCCTAGGAATAAAGTAGGGACTGGAATTAATAATTCTTAGTCACTTCATGGCAGAGAATGCTTAGTAGCAATTGAACTGTGCAAAAGGCCTGGGAGTCTACTATTACCATGTTTTCAAAGACATTTATTAAGCCCAGGGAGGAGGGCTTCTTGGAATTTTGTGTTTTGAAAGTTCCACTCCATTATTCCAGGCTCTAACTTCATTCCTTTGCACAACAAGTAGCTCTGTCTTGGTATGAAACACGGCCATCCCACACAGGCTTATTAGATACAAACTGCTATTCAAGTCGAGAGAGAAGAACGAACAAAACAAAACAAAATGCAGGAATTTTTAAAACACGGATTGGGGAAGAAATTCTAACGTGTCATTGTCTGAAAGACGAGTTGAAGCGTTACAATTGCTTTGAGTTTGGACTGATGAAAGAGTATTTTATTTGTTTTAGTTTTCTTTTTTTTTTTCCAGTGTTGAGGATAGAACCCAGGGTCTCAGAAGCCGGGCGTGGTGGCGCACGCTTGTAATCCCAGTACTTGGGAGGCTGAGACAGGAGGATCTGGGTTGGCAGCCAGCCTCAGCTACTTAGTGAGGCCCTCCGCAACTTAGTGAAACCCTGTTTCAAAATAAAGAATAAAAAATAGGGCTGGGAGTGTAGCCCGGAGGTAGAATGCCCCTGGGTTCAATCCCCAGTACTGCACACACATAAAAAATAAAAACCCAGGGTCTCATGCATGGTAGATAAATGCTCTAACACTGAGCTACATAGCCAGCCCCATAAAGGAGCTTGGATGTGTGAGCTATCACCTATCATTGAACTTGAATCATCCCCACCTCCTAAAAAAAGGAGAAACATAGTATTAAATATGGATAGCCGGGCGTGGTGGCGCACGCTTGTAATCCCAGTACTTTGGGAGGCAGAGACCGGAGGATCCGAGTTCGCAGCCAGCCTCAGCTCTCTCTCTCTCTCTCTCTCTCTCTCTCCTTGTCTCTCTCTCTCTACTTAGTGAGGCCCTCCGCAACTTCATGAGACCCGGTTTCAAAATAAACTATAAAAAAATAGGGCCGGGGGTGTGGCACGGAGGTAGAACGCCCCTGCGTTCAATCCCTGGTACTGCAAAAAAAATAAATAAATAAAATAAAATAAATAAAATATGGATAACTGTTAATCTACCAGCATAATGATTCCTCTCCCTCACCCACAAATAGTAGATGTGCCTTAGAGTGAAATAACCAAACACGAAGAACAAGGCTCTTGTTTGAAAAGAGACAGACATGAATCCACAGAACAGGGTTGTCTCCCTTTACTAGAGAGCCAGGTGCTCATGTCAGTCTACTAGACCCTGGAGATGCTCCTGGTGAAAAGAGTCTGTGCCACTGCAGTGGAGAGATGAATGACCTGGATCCGACCAGATGCCTGCTTTCACAGCTCGTTCCATCGTATTCTGCAACTCAGCCTTCCTCTGCCCCGGTGCTGCCAAAATGGGCTGTCACTCATCTCTGTTTTGCAATTTGGCTGTCATGCCTTTCAAGTTCCTGCAGTGACAAGTAGAATTAAACAGAGTTCGCAGGGGGATCCTGGCTCAAGGAGAGGCCAGTGGGAGGCCAGGAGAGATTCCTGGGAGGCCAGTGCCCATCATCAGATCATGCTGTTTCTCAAAAGAGCAACCTGGTCGCGCAGTATCTCAGCCAAGGGAAGGCGAGTCTCCTCATCCCTGGCACCCTCTGTCCCTGGGCCAAGCCAGTGGTCAGACTTTACTTCTGGTGTTTAAGAACTTGGAGGAGACTTTTAATTTGGAGATTGTTTTTATTTTTAAATTGTATACCTAGGCAATCCCTTTTCCCCCTCCCCCAACAGTGGAGGGAAAGAGAGAGAGAGGGAGAGGGAGAGAGAGAGAGAAGAGAAAATTCCTTGGATAGAAAAAAAAAGAGGCAAAGACTGAATCAGTCTGATGACTTGGCTTGAATCCCACATCTTGTTTTCTTTACAACTGGCAGTAAAATGGACAACTGCTATGAGACCCTCTCAGCTTTTCTCTGAACAAGTTCAATATCCTTTTTATTTCCTTTTTCTCTTTTGGCTTAGCTTTAAAATTTTGCAGGAAAACAAGCAAAAGCAGTATGCCCATGATTATGTGCAAGGGGAATGCTGGAGCTGAATGAACCAGGGAAGATGGTGACTTCCTCCTGTCTGCAGTGAGGCCCATGCTGAAGGCTGGCTAGGGTGTTGCTCCTGAGCAGCTGACCTCCACTCACATCCTAGCCTAGGTGCGTGAGCTGGAGGAGAGGCATTGTTATGGGGTTGGGAAGATAGCATGAGTAAAGGGTGTGGCGACTGTTAAATGAAATAACACATACAAAATGCAGGGCTCATATCCTTGAATACTACCCAGGCACTAGAAAGTGACATTTTTATCTCATACACTGTTTTGCCTTTTCCGAACTCAAAATTCATTAGAAACTCCATTCTGATGTGTCTTTGGAAGAAAACCTCAAAGTAAAATCACAAAAGCAGTGCTTTATCTACTCTTTTCCCTTGGAAAATAGTCAATAACAATGATCATAGGGATCTTTTGCTGCAAGGGTACATAGTCTTATATTAGGCTAGTATGAATTAGTGGGTCCTTACTACTGAATCCAATTTCAGAGAAAATGAAGTCCAAAGGGGTTTGATCCATTTATTTTAGTTGCAAAGCAGGTTGTGTTTCATTACAGATCCAGTACTGTAATTCCTAAACTCCTCATTCCATCTGAAAAATGAGAAAGTATAGACTCACCTGCCTCTCATGATTATTAAAAGTATAAAATGCAATCACATATGAAAGAGAATTTGCCATTTGTAAAATAAGGTTCCGATGCAGAAGATCCATTTAATTATAGTTATTCCCAAGACAACTCTTTAGAAAAAGGTTACCATGGGAAAAGATAAGTGTGTTTTTTATATGAAAGAGACATTATTTAAGATGTGAGGAAGCATATGGATGAAGAGAAAAAAAATGTAGGGCTCAGATTCCTTGAGGCGTAGGCCATACAGGCAGTCATTGTTATTAACTTAGTTTCTCTAAACATGTGCAAGAAAATTGCCACCTCTAGAGTAGAGGGAATTTCAAAACCAGTGCAAAGACCTTCCCCTGGGATAGAGACAGCTGAGTCATCTGATTTCAATCACCACCCCAGCTAGTAAAAGATGTCCAATTACTTTGTCTTAACTATATTCTTCTTTGATCTACAGGCAAAATGACGCAGCTTTGGGTGTCACTCTTTCTTTATGCATGAATACAGATGATAACACATATCCTGTTAGCTCATTGCATGGGAGTGAGGGCCAGGAAATCGCAAACAGAAAGGGATGTCCAGTTATTGAAATGGACCTAATATTTAAGAACTACACTAATTCTGTGTAGAGGAAACCTAGGGAAGATGTTATTGATTTCAACGTGACAGGCTTTTGGAGCAATCTGTGGAAGAACAAGGATTTGGGCTGGTCCTTGGAAAATAGGAAACATAAAGAATATTGTGACATTGCAAACCAGTGGGAGGGTTTGCAGATGATGAAGGGACCTGTGGGGACTGGGGCTTACCCTACGTATTCTCCAAATGACTTTGCTGCAGAAACACTGTTTTGACCCCAGAGTAGTTGGAGCTCAGTTGCCAGTGTATTACTGGCAGAGATGCTGAAGACTGGATGGGAAGAGGCTTTGTTAAAAACTGCCTGGTAGAATGTAATTTCTTGGAATGGAATCTGGCCAGGGCAATTGCTGTTAATATCACTACCCTTGCAGAAAGTTTCCAGGGAGCCTTAATGACTCTGAGTGGTCAGGACCTCCGTTTTATGTCTCAGTGAAAAGCCTACAAAACCACAGCCAGAAATCACCAGCCAAGAGAAATCACTTTTCTTGCCTGTATCTGCAAACTCAACAACTGGGCTCAAAGGGGAGGGGCAAGCAGTAGGACCTTGGGGCTCTCGGAAGAGAAGAGAGATATAATCCAGAGTCCCAGTGCTTAGTCAAATGAAACTGTTTATTGCATCATGCCTATGTGCCATTTAAACAGAAGTTTATATTTTCAAAAGAGGTAGCTTAGCATTCAGTGCTGCTATTTGGTACCAATCCAGACACAAACATTAGGAGGGAAAAGTTCTTTATAGATCTGCATCCTCCTAACTGAAGGTATTCCTCTCCCTGCTTCTTTCTTTTCTTTCTTCCTCCTTTCTTCAAAGCAGACCATATGTTAGCAGAAAACCTTTTGCTAGTGTCAGTGACCCACATTGTAGTACAAGCTAAGTAGCTATAGAAGTTACCTAAAGAGAAAGATGAGAAAGAGGAAAAGCTAGTTGGGTTCCCCTGAGTTAATCTCATCATGCTAAATTGCAAAGAGATGTAGGAGAGTGACATATGTGCTTCTCTCCCTGCCTTTATTGATATTCTGTTCAGGACTATGGGAATTAAAATACAGAGTCTCAGCTTCAGTTATAGCACAATAGTAAGTGAGTGGGACACGATATTGAAAAGAGTCAAGCAATTATGCATTTGTCATGGGTAATAGAGAAAGTGGCGTTTCCTCCTTTATTTGAAAGGCTTCCTCTCTAATCAAATGGGCTTCAGTCCCATAGAACTTTGGTTGTTGTCTAATTTATAGTTTTAGCATTATTCTGAATGGGGTTAGAAGTTGCTCTGTGAATTACTTTCCCCCCCCCCGCTTCCTTTAAATCATTGTGATATATATATATATATATATATATATATATATATATGTATATATATATATATGTATATATGTATGTATGTATATATATGTATGTATATATCCAGAAAAAATTAATAAGTGCCATATCCAGATGCTGCATGGGTGTATAAATCTGTTCCCTGTTGGCATGAGCTCAGCATCAGGAACCATGAATGGCAAGCCAGTCAACAGGCTGAGTGCCTCGGGCACCTTTTCTAATCTTCCTGGCATGTGGGAATACAATCCTCAGCATCATAGGATCTTTATTTAAATGAGTTAAATGGATAGTAACCTTAAGATCTCATATGAATGCCACTGGGGTCCTTTCTACTTAACATATTTTAGTTCTTTTGATGTCTACTGCAATCTGCTCTCTTTACCTGACCCTTACTTTGTACAAATAAGTAGTAATTTTCAGCTGCTGGCTTTTTGTACCGGGGGTCCTGATGGTAATAGATTCCAAGTCTTACAAAATCACATGTACTTTTTTAAGGAGTATGTTAATCCTTTCAAATCTCTCTAGTTACTTCTTTATCATTCTTATCAGACTTCCTGACACTTGTTTGAAAATATCCTTTAATCTGTGCAATTGATTTGTTATCTCTAAACACCATTTTAGTTTAATTTGCAGCTATGATGTCTATTAGCAAGTGATCATGGTGAATGAACTTAAATGTTGTATACAGAGATACAGTACCTTTTCCAGTCCTTTGGAAGGCTTGGAGAGTGATAAATCTGTAGCATCCAGGAAGGTTTAAAAGGTTAAGACAATTAGATCATGATGACGATAGTTTTGAAATTCAATTTCTCATATTCATAGTTTGCATATAATCATAAGGCATCACTGAAAGGTTGTTCTGGAAATAACTGCATAACCAGGAGGTAGGTTGCAGAAGTAAATATAAATGAATACCCTTTTCTTAGTGCAGTTATAGCCCACATAATGGGTTATCTGTCTTTGGAAACACTGTCATTCTTTCCCACAGCACCTTCTTTAATTCTGAGTACACTTCTATGCTGGGGGTTGCTATAATGTATGTTCATTGAGATATCTATATATTTCAGTATTACTCCTGGGTACAACATGCTAGCAAATTTATTTGCTTTAAGTGCATTTTCTAAATAACCGAAGCTTATCTCTTATTTCAAAATATTTCAAATTGTATTCTTTGTTAAAGTATTCTATATTTGGAATTTCTTTCATTGTATGAATTTTAAATGTTATTATTCTTTGCAAAAGTTGTGGTATATAAATAGTATGTATTTATATGTTTTCTTTATTGATAGAACTTAGGTTTTTGTTGCTGTTGTTGTGGTTAACCTACTTTTCTTGCTTTTGTTTATAATGTGAAAGAATTTGCCTTTGGCCAAACATTTCCCTATAGCAACATGATTAAGGTTTTTATTTTTCTACTTTTTTCAATTTTTTATTTTTAAATTATTTTATTGGTACATTGCAATTATACATCATGGCAAGGCTCAATGTGTTAAAAATTTACATGTACACAGCTCTTTGTGTATTAATGTCCACATCCCACCCTACTCCCCCCGCTCTCTCCCAACAGGAGTTAGTGAGATTGGTAGTAAGACCTTCACATATTGCCATAGTATTATTCAAACTGTTTCGTCAGCTTTCCCTCTTCCCCTCTCTATTTCCCCTAACTTCCTTCAACTACTCTACAGATCTTTCTCTGCATTATTTAAAGTCCCTTATGTTTCCTGTTTTCTCTCTAGCTTCCACAAATGAGAGAAAACATAAAACCCATGATATCCTGAGACTGACTAATCTCAGCCTGGTATTTTCCAGTTCCATCCATTTTCCTACAAAGGACATGATTTTATTCCTCTTTCTGACTGAGTAAAATTCCACTGTGTGTATATAGCACATTTTCTTTTTCTTTTTTGCGGTACCGGGGATTGAACGCAGGGGCGTTCTACCTCCATGCTACGCCCCCGGCCCTATTTTTTATCCTTTATTTTGAAACCGGGTCTCATGAAGTTGTGGAGGGCCTCACTAAGGAGAAAGAGAGAGATACAGGGAGAGAGAGATAGAGAGAAAGAGAGAGAGCTGAGGCTGGCCGCGAACCCGGATCCTCCGGTCTCCACCTCCCAAAGTACTGGGATTACAAGCGTGCGCCACCACGCCCGGCGCACATTTTCTTTATTCATACATCTGTTGATGGACACCTAGGTTGGTTCCATAATATATATATATTATATTATATATTATATATCATATATTATATATTATTATTTTCGACTCCATAATCTTGTAAATTGTGCTGCTATAAACATGGGTATGCATGTATCACTATATTATTTTAACTTTAGTTCTTTAGGGAAGATGCCAAAGGAAAGATAGCTGGGTCATATAGTGGTTCCATTCCTAGTTTTTTGAGGAACCTCCACATTGATCTCTTCGGTGGTTGTACTAATTTACAACTCAAAACAGTGTATAAGAGTTCCTGTTTGCCTACATCCTTGCCAACATTTCTTATTGTTTGTACTCTTGATGATTGCCTTTCTAAATGGAGTTAGGTGAAATCTCAGTGTAGTTTTGATTTGCATTTCTGTAATTGCTAGTGATGTCCTATAACACTTTCAGAAAATGGAATTTTCTCGTCACCTGTTGTCTCACTCATGAAACTTTAGCCCAGTTCACCCAAATTTCTAGCATGCAGCTTTGCTAGAGTGTTATCTATACTTGAAGTTCAATATTAAATCTTCAGAGTAGATTCATCCAGTGTACCTGAAGCAGAGAAAATATAAAATAAAACAAAAAAGATAAGGAACCATATTCCGATCCTTACGTCCATGTCCCCAGATGGGTGTTGCTTTCATCAGTGTGGCATTCCTAGGTTGGGTAAGATCTTCTGTGGAAGAAAGGGACCAAAGTCACACCTGGTCCCTTCCTCTGGTGGCAATGACCAAAATGACTTGTTTTGATGTCTTCCCTGTGGAGGAGATGAGGGAACTTGAAAGGGCAACACAGAATCTATCTGAAGAGGGGAGATAAATCCTACCAAGGTTTTCAAATTGTTTTTCAGTTGCTGTTCAACAATATGTGTCAAGATTTTCTGGTCTTAGGCCCTTAGTTCTGTCTCCAACAAGGCCTCTTGGATTCAGACAGCAGTTATTGAACCTCTACTCTATGTAAGGGAGTATTCTAAATATATGATAATCCTGGCACAGTGGTGCATACCTGTAACCCCAGTACTTGGGAGGCTGAGACAGAAAAATCACATGTTTGAGGTCAGCATGTGGTAAGTTAGTGCTGTTTCAAAAAAAAACAACCCTGTTTATAAAAAAATTAAATAGGGCTGTGGGTAGAGCTCAGTGGTAAGCCCCTCTAGTTGAACCAATTACCACAAAATAAATAAACATATAAATAAATAGATAAATATAGTATAAGATGCAGGGTACATGTTCTCTATAATATCCAAAGTAGTTCAAAATGCATATTATGTGATATAGAAAAGGGTTACTTTTTAAGGGGTATGACAGGTATGAGACAGATTTTCTTAAAAGCACATGAGAGGAGTATGTGATGCAGATTTTTTTTTACTTTTTTATGCCTTTAAATATTTTATTGGTACATTGTTATTGTACATGATAGATTCATAGCAATACATTTATATATACACATACCATTATTTGATCTGTTTCCTTCACCATATTTCCCCTTTCCCTTGTCTCTTCCCTCCCCAAACCCCTTCTATTTCTCTACTGGTCTTGCTCTTAATTTTCTTTCCCTTTTTCTCTCTAGCTTCCACATCTGAGAGAACACATGTGACCCTTGTTTTTCCAAGTCTGGCTTATCTCACTAGCATCCAACCATTTTTTTACAAATGACATAATTGGGTTTTTTTTTTGTGGAAGAGTAAACCTCCATTGTATTTTCTTTATCCATTCATCTATTAATGGATACCTAGACTGGCTCCATAACTTTTCTATTGTGAATTGTGCTGCTATAAACATGGGTATGCATGTATGTATCTCTTTAGTATGTTGGCTTTAGTTCTTTTAGAAAGTGGTATAGCTGGGTCATATGGTGGTTCCAATCCTAATCTTTTGAGGAACCTCCCTACTAATCTCCATAGTGGTTGTTTTTATTGGTGTTTTATAGTTGTTGTTTTATTGGTGGTATTATAAACCCCACCAATAGTGTATAAGTGTTCCTTCCCCCCACTTGCTTGCCAGCATTTATATATATTCTTTTTTTTTTTTTTGCGGTACCGGGGATTGAACCCAGGGGCGTTCTACCTCCGCGCTACCCCCCCAGCGCTATTTTTTATACTTTATTTTGAAACCGGGTCTCATGAAGTTGCGGAGGGCCT
>PVJS01001186.1:0-103497 GCA_004027185.1 Glis glis | reverse complement strand
AGAGAGGTAGAGAGAGAGAGAGAGAGAGAGAGAGACAGGTAGAGAGAGAGCGAGAGAACTAAGGCTGGCCGCGAAACCGGATCCTCCGGTCTCCGCCTCCCAAACTACTGGGATTACAAGCGTGCACAACCACGCCCGGCAGAAACAATGTTTTATGAAAGTTATAATATAGGGTACTTTCCTCCATTAGCATGGAGACCACATTAATTTAAGGATCCAAAGAATTACCCAGTCACTATAAACCACCTTGCAATCACCAGACTGATGTCATCCTCATATACCTTCCATGCCCACCCCTCACCAAATTTCCTTTAAAAGAAGGGCATGAAAACCCCAAAAGCATCTCTCACTATGGAGATGCGCTGCATTCTCCCTTGAATGTTTCTCTGGTTCCCTAGATAAATCTCCACCTGTGCCTCCATCTGATGCATCCTTAAATTCATTTCTGTGACATCTGTCAAGAACCCCAGTCATCCCAAGCTGAGATGCCCCTCTTTAGGAAATCCTCAGACCTGCTCTGTGACAAATTAACCTGGTAGATTAAATGAAGATTTTCATTTCTTTGGTAAAACACACTAAAGCAGCCAGGCATAGTAGCACATGCCTATAATCCCAGTACTCAGGAGGCTAAGACAGGAAAATCACAAGTTGGAGGTCAGCCTCAGCCACTTAGCGAGGCCCTCAGCAATTTTGTGAGACCGTTTCAAAATAAAAAAGAAAATAGGGCCGGGGGTGTATCTCAGAGGTAGAATGTCCCTGGGGTTCAATCCCCAGTAACACACACACACACACACACACACACACACACACACACACACGACGTCAAAGCACCATAGTACCCTGCTCCAAACCTGGTTCTGCTAGTTGTATTTATCATAGAAAATATGCATTTAATTAACCCTATGTAAATCAGTGGTGAGTGCAAAATTAAAGTGAAATATTGTTTCTATAAAAATTAAGATGAACATAGTAAAGATAGAATGAAGGGGCGTCCCTTAAAATAAAAAGCTGTTGGCCAGGCGTGGTGGCGCACGCTTGTAATCCCAGTACTTGGGAGGCTGAGACTGGAGGATCCGGGTTCGCGGCCAGCCTCAGCTACTTAGTGAGCCCCTTCGCAACTTAGTGAGACCCGGTTTCAAAATAAAGTATAAAAATAGGGCCAGGGGTGTAGCTCGGAGGTAAAATGCCCCTGGGTTCAATCCCCGGTACCGCAAATAATAAATAAATAAATAAATAAATAAATAATTAGCTGTTGTATAATTAAATATGAGACAACTATAGGACACTGGGAAGGAGCATATATAAAGATTCTACACTGAAATTATTCACATATGTCTACCTTGTTGTACCATGCTTAGTAAACCTTCATAGACAATTGTAAATATGTTATGGAAGTGGTTTATACTAGAAAGCACAACTGCAACACAAATTAGTGAAACAATTCTCAAGTCAGCCTTCACTGCATATTCCTGATGCCAACAGCAACTAAATGTCAAGATCATGTTTGTGATATCTTACTGCATTTTTACAAGAGGTTATCATCTAATAAAACGAAATAAAGGGCACATGGCTTCTCTCTGCATTACTTCTTATAACTGCATGTGATTTTATTATCTCAAAAATTTTATATTAGGTGGTAACTCTCCCCATTAAGATTAGAAAAATGCATCAAAATTCAATATTCTGCTCAAGATCACACACTATCTGTAAATGGTGCAAGTTGTATTCAGACTCAGGTTACAGGCTCTTGGAAGCAAAGGCATAGACTTACCTAACATTAAAGGAATAATTAAGCATCTATTATGTTCTGATAGTATGGATAAAAAAAGACAACATAGATATGTATCTCTAGGATTGTATGGTGCTACAGAGGACACAGACTGGTGAATACATAATTACAGTAAGATGTATCACATATAGACAAGGCCAACACTAGCACTGTTGAGGGAGATCAAGTGAGGGTGTTTAGGTGGGAGAGGGCAGCCATTAGCTGGCACTTTGACATGTTAACAAGATCACTGTAGCAAGGTCTTGGAAAAGGCACCATGAGCACATCAGGAAGATCAGTTATGAGGCTCATCTAATAAGGCAGATGGGAGATGAAGAATAGAACTAAAACAGGTCCTCTGAGAACTCACATGACTGACTGGATAATGATGCCATGGCTACAGAAGAGATTATATGAGGAAAGAGATGACAGATAAAGGAAGAAGAAGCTAACTTCACTTTAGAGATGTTTCACTTGAGACATCTGTTAAACATGAGGACAAATATCTACATGTAGCTAATTAAATATCTGTTTGGAACTCAAGAAAGAATTGGACTAGTTATAAAGATTTTGAAATTTTCAGTTATATGACCTAGTAAAACACAAGGAAACTGATCATTCCTCGGGGAGAATATATAGCATGAGAAGGGAAGGTAGGCAAATTTAATTCAAGTAAGCATTTTTAGAAGGAATAACAACTGTATCACTCAGTTCAAGAAAGAGCTAACTCTTTCAGATAATTTGAGTGGAAATTCTTAGAGAGCAGTGTATATGTTTGTGTGGTAGTAAAAGAGATATTTGCTTTGCCACCTGTATTTCTAATTTTGGAAGGGGATCAAAATCCTGATGATCACAAACGAATAGTATTCTACACCGATGTTTATGGTCACACATTTCATGATTTCTTAAGTGTTCTTTCTTATTACTGAAAACTGAGCTGAGTGGGATAACACATGGATGTAATTCTAGTACTTAGGAGGATGACACAGGAAGATCACAGGTTTAGGGCCAGTGTGTGATAACTTAGAGGGACCCTGTTTCAAAATAAAAAATATAAACATTTTTATATAAAAATAAAATAAAGAAAACTGATGAAATCATTAAATATAAAACTAGGAAATGGCTATTGAAGATAATATGTAATATATTTTATTATAGTTGTGCACAAACTTCATAGAAGATACACCTTTCCAACAATTACTAATTTATATCAAATCAAAATGGTCAGTGTTTGGTGGCTGAAAATGTAGCTTAGTGGTGGAAATACTTGCCTAGTAAAGGCAAGACACTGGATTCAATCCCCAGTACTTCAAAAATAACCCTAATCAAAATGGATTGAAAATGGACAAAGGGGCTTGTTTTCTGTCCTTTTCCAAATAGTGGAGGAAATTCCAAATTAAGAACCCTTTATAAAGAATGATTTTGGGAGGAATAAAAAGCATATGGTTTAAATTTGTTTGTAAGCATCTCTCTCCATGTGTTTACTATAAAAGACTTTTTATCTCTCCAGATGAAACATAATTCATTTTGATGAGTTCTGAAAAAATATCCAATGAACATTTAAAAAATGAATCACTGTAAAGGAACAAAAGAATGAAAGGTCTGCTAAGAATCACTGAAATCTGGAGCACCATAAGCATCCAAAAACAAGACTGAGATTTCTGTTTCTCTTGTTCCCCCTCCCAGTAAAAGCAAGAATACTCTGCAATTGGGTATGAAGCCTTACATTATTTAGCTTTGTAGCACACACCTGTCGTGTATACAAATACATTCCCTCCTTGTTTGCTTGCTAAAGGAAGAGCAATATGCTAATTCAAGTGAAGCAATTAATTTAACATCCTTCTCCTTTTTCTTTCTATGAAAATCATTTCTAGAAATGCTGTGCCCCTCTTAGCATTATTTTATTCATGCGACTTAACTCTGACTTGTAGATTCCCAAGAGAGAACACTCAAGATAAAAGGAAAAGGTTAAGAAGGCAGAGTACAGTTTTACTGATCAAAATTCATAACAGCAAACAAAGGGTAGTGGGCTTCTCAAAGGAAAATCCTCTGAGGGGGAAAAATAAATCCCAACCATAATAGTAACCTTTCCCAATCTTGTACACCAAGAGATGGCATTTTAGTTATAACAGCTTTAATAGTTAGCAATGCAAATGGGTTTAAAATGGAGAAAGGATCTTTAAATAAGAATAAACAAATCCATGCATAAGTAAGAATACAAGAAAAATGAACCCAAGGTGTTCTAACTCCTTTTTAAACTAGGTGAGTGGAAGAGGGATTTTTAATGTGCTATGAAAATAATCAAAAGGAGTATGAAGATAATCATTCCAATTTTCTATCTTACCACATCACAATTCCATTCTCTAGAGTTTCAGCTTAACTCTACAGTCAAAATGCCAATGTTTTCAAAAACCAAACCAGGGAAGGAAAGATTTCAAATGAGAGTCATTTTAGGATCCTCCTAGAAATCTCATTACTAATCCTGTAAAGTTCCAACAGAATAAGTGACACAGATAGATCCAGAATCAAAAAGATGGCAAAGAGCCCTAGGTAAGTATACATGTATTAGGACTTACACACTTATTCTAAAAGCCAAATAACAGTATGTTGATATATAATGTTTAACATAAAAAATTTGGATACAACCAAAATTTACTCTTTCACCAAAATATAACCCCAACATACAGTAACAAGTCTCATATATGGTCAGACAAAATGACAGATTCTTTCTATATCCAAATAACATTAGGAACCACTTCTATACATTAACAAGCAAAGTCAGTTAAGCAAAACCAAAAATTAAAATTTCTGACTAAGAAAACTATAGACAATGGAAAGTAATTGTTAGAACCAAAAATGTAACATTTCATAGCAAATATTCCTCTTGAAAACCTATTCAATCTAAAGCAACATATCATGCCTTCCTTGTTTTTGTACTTGCATTAATTTTTCTCCTTTAAATAATGCCTCTGAAAGAGAGTCTGAAGATTCCTTCCTCTTGGTCAGCAGCAATGTGGCAATATCAGATTGCAAACACAGAGTCTGTGTTTCATCCAAGAATCATTAAGCCAGAGGAAACACATTCACAAATAAAATGTCTGGGATCTATTTGCTTCCCTAAGCAGCTAGAAGAGCCATCAACATGAGAGGACTAGAGGGAGGTAGCAAGTTTCCCTTGGGAAAAGAAAACATATTGACTTACCTTTTCTGCATACTTGAACTTAACATAGAACCAGCTTGACTTGATCATTGTTTCACCTCTTGCCCTCAGAGCCAAAGAGGATGGAAAAAATAGGGGGGAGGGAGACCCCACAGTATAGTGCTGAAGAAAAATGGTGTTGTCAGCAAAGGATTCCTTCAGATCTTGAATGTTCAAAAGGTTGACATGTATTCAAAGATAGGAGGAGCAAAAGAGGGAACAAAACAGGAAAATGCAGGATTTCAAACCTGGCCTCCTTCCTCTTCATGTTCCTACACACCTTCCTTAGCGCCTAAACCACTATGTGATCTTGCTCTGGAAGCAGCACTCCAGGACTGCCTCGCCAAGCTGCCCGCCTCTCCCTCCCTCTCACTCCCTCTCACTCCCTCTGTGCTTCTCTCTTGGCTGCTTGACAAGAGAATTCCTCAAATGGACTTCAGCTGCCTTTATCACAAATGGCACATGTCAGTAAGGCAGCAGGCAGGCCCTGGTACCCTCCCAGAAGGACAGCCTCCTTCTCCAGCCCTACTCCCCTTCCACAGGATGAATAATGAATTCCAGCACTCCCCTTAGGACACAGATTAACACCTGGTCAGACATTATTCTGACAATGGCCTGGGTCTAGGGAAAGGACTCTGCCACAGCTTTAACCCCACTATCTCCAAAATAAGATCAAGAGGCAATCTTTCTCCATGCCTGCTGAAAATTACAACGCTAAAAGCAGTCCAGTCTCTCTAGCAAAAAGTGAATCAGAATCCATTTAAAATTCACCAGTTGAAACATCTTCCAACCTCTTATAACCAGAGGAAAATAACTGGGACAGCTTTTTATTCCCTTTTACTTCTAGCCACCAAAACAGCTTCTAGTATTCAGCTACCAGAGTAACAGTTTAGCAAAATGACAATTTGTAGATATTTTTTTTCCTTTTCAGAATTATAAGGAGGGTGTTTTTTATTTCACTTTACTACTACCTCATTAAACTTATCAGGATTTTAAGAAAAATTGTGAAATGGCATTAGCCCTCATTTTACAAGATGTAAGAAATAGAGAAAAGGTGGTGAAGTCTAGTAGCATGGCTCGACACATGTGACTATGAGGCACCTAGACCCTACTACTACAGGGTAAGATGCTCGAGATGTCCAGGCACATGGAAAACAGTGATTCCCAAAATCTTTAATAATATGGTAGCACATCTCTCCTACATCCTACATCTTTACAACCAAATAAAAATACTTATTTATTAAATACAAAATAATTAAAATCCATCTTGATTTAAAAGTAAATTTCATAAGATGCTCTAAACTATCCCCACCTGCAAAAAGAAAGGAACAGAAGCACATGAGCTTGAATGAATGATTTTTATCAGCCTCCATTTCCCAAAGTGGTTTTTAAAACATATGAAATATTTTATCTCAGTTGTTTTGTCCCCACACTTACTCCTAAAACTAAAAGGATCATTAAAGCCAATGGGCAGACAGTATTGTTATCAGAATGGTCAAAGTCTGCATGGGTGCCCATGTTCCTTTCCAACTCACAAAAGACGAGGAGCAAGAATGACCCACTGTTTTATCTCCATACCTCTGTCACACAAGCACCAAAGACCAGACCTATAAACTCTCCATCTGAGGCATATCAGGCTTTCTGCAAAGTGTCTGAAAGTATAAACATTAACTGAGACTTAAAGATTCACTTATCAAATGTCTTTATGGAAAAGGGATGTGGGTGGGGTACTGGGGATTGAACCCAGGGGCACTCTACCACTGAGCTACACCCCCAGCTATATTTTCTTTTTTATTTTAAAACAGGGTCTCAATAACTTGTGGAGGGCCTCAGTCTCACTAAGTTGCTGAGGCTGGCCATGAACTTGCAGTCATCCTGTCTCAGCTTTCCAAGCACTGGGATTGCAGGCATGTGCCACCATGCCTGACTCATTTTTGAAACTGTTATTTATATACCATCAGGATCATCAGCAGCCTGATTTTAGCATTCAAACTTTTAGAAGTCACTATAACTAAAAGGCTATCCTAAAATAAATCCCTACCCCTATATCCAGTTACAATAATTATCAGCCTACGTGTAATAATTTTGAAGCAGCATTTTCCTCTACATTTCCTCTAACACTCCAAAACCATTTCAGCACAGTAGCTACACAAGTGGATAGTAAAACTTCATGTTGAGATTGAGAGCAACTGTGTCAAAACTCATTCCTCAAGTCTTGTCTATAAAATAGGACTTCAGAGGATTCTAATTGAGAGAGGATAAAAATCACACAGGAGGTGGGAAAGAGTCTATAGAATTCACATCAGAAACAAGACCTCTACTTTTTCTGAGAATAATGGCTATATTCTTACTGGTCCCCCTCAATTCCTTGAAATCTTTCTGGCATCCAAGTGTTCTACTTGTCCAGAACACCCTAATGTTCCTCCATCACACTCTCTCACTCCTTAGGTTCGCACTTTGATCTCTGTTCCTCCAAGTAGTGTTCCCTATCTTCATCCCCATGTTTGGGCTGGATGTAGTATAAAATTCTGAACTTGTCCCCTTTGTAGCACTTATCAAGTGATGTCAATGCTGTCTATTTACCTCTTTGCATCTCCCTCTGAACTGCAGGCCCCTTGATAGCAAGTCCCCAATTTATCTCAATCACATTTAAAGCCTGTGGCTTGGCATGGTGCCTGGACATGGCTGATACTCAGTATCTGCTGGATAGTTGAATGGATGGGAGGGAGGATAAGTTAGGTCATATATCAAGAATGGAGATGAGATAATTTATATGAAGTCCTTAGACTATTTTGTTGCGCATAATAAGGTGTCTATAAATTTTTACTATCACTGCAGCCTTGAGGAGAGTAAGGAAAGTTTGGAACTACCATCAAGAGACAGAGGAAGCAGCCTGTAATCCCAGCCTGTAATTCCAGTATTTGGGAGGCTGAGACAGGAGGATCACAGATTGGAAACCAGCCTCAGTAACTTAGTGAGACACTGTTTCCAAATTAAAAAATAAAATAGGACTGGGGGTGTAGTTCAAAGGTGTCCCTGGGTTCAATCCCCCCCACACACACACACACAAGCCGACAGAGGAGGCAAAGAGGTAAATGTACTACTAAGCAATACTGAAAAAAACCATCAGATGTTGAGGTCCACTGATGTATACTGGTAAGTCACAAAGTTTTGATTCTCCAAAATCAAAAGCAGAGTCTTAAGAGAGCAGATGGCTAACAAGCTCTGGGGAGGAAATGGGCAGAGGGAAAGGAGCTTCAAGGAACTGAGGATGCTGATAAGACTGGTGTGTGTGTGGGGGGGGGTGTTTATGTAGGTAGTGTAGGCTAGATAAGGAAAGAAATGAGTCTATAGGGGCTCCTGGTCTCAGAGAACAGTAAGGTTTCCAGTGCTCCACAGGAAAGATGGGGTAGGGTGAGAAAAGGTGACAGGGTAAGCACTGACCAACATTTAGAGATGTAATGGCAAAACAGAACAGATTATGGAAGAGTGATTTTTTTCTGGAATGTCGATCCATTTCCTTGTGACTTTTCCTCTTTGTCATAAAGCCAAGTACTCACAGAGAAGGAAGAAAAGTAAGATAATTAAGAGACTCTAAAAAGCTAGAATTTGGGTAATCAAATACTTAGGCTCATTCATGGCCCTAATGAATACTGTACCTGAGTAGATAATGTGAGAGTTCAAGAAAACCAACAGTATCTAATCTTTAGCATGAAGTAACATAATACTTCAATCATTCATTGACCAAAAAAACACAAAATGTAAGAATAGTGCTTTTTAATGAATTTATATTTTATTAGCCATTCCTCCAACAAGTACCTAAAAATAGTATACACAAAAGGAAATCACATGTGACATATCTCATGTTCTGATAAGGGCTATGTCTCCTAGGCTGGGAACTGGCCCGGATCTGCTACCACAGTGATGAAAGATGAAAAGCCCACAGGGACAAAGTGACCACACCAAAGTCTCACAGCTGGTTTGTGGCTCAGCTGCATCACAAGATTTCCTGGCTCCATCATGCCACACTATGCAAGAGCCTCTCTGAGAAGACCAGTTAGGGCTCTGACTGCATTACACATTTCAGGTAAGACAGTTGTGAAACGGTGGGAACAAATAAGAGCATGTAAGTGGTCTTAAAGTCAAAGGGAGAAGGGTGGAGATGTTCTATTTATTTTATCCCTCAAATATCTAATATTTGCATGAATATAAGAAATGAATGTGTGGGAAGGAAAGAGATGAAACCCAAATTAGGAGGTAGATTACTGGTTGTCTTCTCACAAGAGGGAAGGACTAGAATAAGTGGAGGCTACTTTACAGGAAAGACTATGATCCAGGACAGGAGGGTGGGTCCGCATAAGAGCTTTGGAGACAGAGGAACCTTGGCTTCAATCCCAGCCATACCAAATGCTGGGTATAATTACAGACTGATCACTTATCTCTCACAATCTGAGTTCCCCATCTGTAAACAGAGGGTAATCAATCCTACCTTAAAATGAGGATTCCTGTGAGACTGAGATGGGCTTATAGCTATAAAGCAGTTAACATAGCTCCAGACTCACAACTGAGCTTGATAAAAGGTAAAGGCAGTGTCACCTTAAATTGCACCACAACCGAACCTCTGCTTATTAGCTTAGAGCCAGCTGGAAACACTATAGAAACATCACTTCTCATACTTCTGATCAGAAAGTTCACCTGCTATGACAGAGCCTTAATCATCCTCTGATTGGGTTCAAAAGTCTGACATGCCATGGGAAGGGAGAAAACAGACTGGAGGGGACACCAGAAGTCTACCTAATTTCTTGGCAGGCATAAAAAGCGAAAGACACTCTGGCTTGTGAACTGCAAGACACTCATTTCTTCCAACAGAAATGTATTCCTTAATAAAAGTCTACTATTTCATCCTTTATGTTTCTAGAGAGTTAGAAGTTCACAGAAACATACAAAGATATAACAAACCAGCAATTGAGTCCTTTTAATAACTCTGGAACCACAACCAAGACAGACTTCTTTGGCAACTCATTTTCATTTCCTGGCATAAACTCCTTCTTCCAACTCCCACCGCCTGTTTTGTTTTGTTTTAAACAGACAGTTTACTGTTAAAATGAGACAATCTATGTGTAGGAATTGCTTCAGCTGCACTAAAAGAACTCTGTTTCCATTGCAGCTGCACTTGGAACACACCATTTCCTCTGGCAAAGAATCTGAACGCCTGTTAAGAGAGTATGGAGAGGCCTGATGGGGGCTCAAGGACTTTCCCTTTTCTCAGCAAACAGGGCTAGCCACAGCTCTTATAAAACCTTCAGAAGAATTAATTTATCTGTCAAAAACCAGAGGCATCTTCTAGCCTTTGTATCTGGTGTCTTCTCTGCTGGGAATAACTGCTCCTCTCTTTTTTAAGATCCCAGTCCCTACCCAACCAAGCACATGCATTTACATGCTCAAGTTTAAATCCTCAAGCTTTACTCATTCTCATTCTCTCTCTCTCTTCTCTCTCTCTCTCTCTCTCTCTCTCTCCCCTTACACACACACACACCACAACCCAGACCTCAACATTTTTAAAAAGATTCCCATAACCCTCCAAGAAATTTGTAAATGAAATGGTTCTGAGGTTTAGCTTAATAGTAGAAATTAAAATGACTTCAACTAAGCCGAGCGTGGTGGTGCACGCTTGTAATCCCAGTACTTTGGGAGGCGGAGACCGGAGGATCCGGGTTCGCAGCCAGCCTCAGCTGTTTCTCTCTCTCCCTCTCTGTCTCTCTCCTTAGTGAGGCCCTCCACAACTTCGTGAGACCCGGTTTCAAAATAAAGTATAAAAAATAGGGCCGGGAGCCGGGCGTGGTGGCGCACGCTTGTAATCCCAGTACTTTGGGAGGCGGAGACCGGAGGATCCGGGTTCGCAGCCAGCCTCAGCGCGCATGCGCGCGCGCTCGATCGATCGATCGATCTATCTCTCTCTCTCCTCTCTCTTCCTCTCTCTATCTCTCGCTCTCCCTCTCTCTACCTAGTGAGGCCCTCCGCAACTTCGTGAGACCCGGTTTCAAAAATAAAGCATAAAAAAATAGGGCCGGGGGCGTAGCGCGGAGGTAGAACGCCCCTGCATTCAATCCCCGGTACCGCAAAAAAAAAAAAAAAAATGACTTCAACTTCAAAGCAAACTACAGACATACAGTCAAACTGTAAACAGAAAGGTTTTCATCCTACACACACTTCTATTTAGCAGAAACAGAAAGCTGCACACTCTTTCCTACTCATTATATTCCATGATAAATGTGTGTTCTTCCTTAAACTCAGGGGGAAGGAGAATTACACATCAGCTGAGCATTTCAGGAGGCAGAAATTATGCCTGTGTTATCGGCATCTGACCTCTTCTCTTCTCCTAAGAGGCACAAGGACTGACAGGAAAGAAGCCAGGGCCCAATGCCAAGAACAGACTCAAAAGGCACCAGCTCCAAGCTAACTACTTTCCAGAGACCCCAAGGAATCAGGCCAAAGCCCCATCTAGGATTGTCACGTGGGAGAGTGGCCTCAATGGACACCAAGCCATGCTATACAAAGACTTAAGGACCAGTTCAGTTTTCATAAGGGTAAGCTACAGGGATTTTTGCCCCTCTACAGTATCCACTCCTGGATAATGTAATTCCTTTCTCATAATAATCATCATGACAAGCAAGCACAAACTATCATGAACAATGCTCTACCATGCGTTAAAATATACCAAATAATGCTCATTCCTGAACCAACTACCTTCATAGAGGTGGTCTTTGATACTTAAAATTCCTTGAACCAGTTGTACAAGTTCTCTCTCTCTCTCTCTCTCTCTCTTTCCTCCCTCCCTCCCTCCTCAGAAATTCCCAAAAAGCCCTCAGAAAGATTCAATTATTTAAGATTGGATTAAAGGGAAGAAAACCCACTAAAACCAACAAGCCTCTTTTGAGAGGAAAAGCTAATACAACATGGGTTCTTTTACAAGCAATATTATAAGGAACATTCTATTCCTCAATTTTGTTATAGAGTTATGTCGTTGCATAAACTAGCTGAATAAATGGACTCTTTCTAACATTAAGGTCCAAGGAATATTGAGCTAATAAACATATCGGAAGTGGTCCATGTGTTTGTTATAAAGGGAAAAGATAAGAGATGTCATTAAGTGCAAAAGAAATAGCTATATAGTCAAAGGAAATTATCAGACTACACTAAGATTACAACTAAGAACAAGATCAATGTTGAAGAGATATTGCTAAAAGGATCCTAAGATTACATATACTATGCCCTATTTTAAAACATAAAATTAGCTAAGCTCCAGCATGATCACCTTGTCTATACCTAAAATCTATCTACTCAATTTCAAGAGACCAGGGCAACATCTTTTATTTGATTTCAGAACTTGCCAGAGATTGGGGGAGTTATATATTTCATAGAAATTATACTGTAGATTTCTGATTAACTCCTAAGCAACAGGATCAGGTCCTATCCAGTTATTTAAGAGTTCTTTTTGGAAACACTAGAAACAAAACACAAAACAAAAATTTTACACACACACCAGCCTAAAATGACTTGGCAGTCTGGCTAGGAAGAGTAATGATACATACAACAAATGACTTATCACCTATTATAAAACAGTAAATCCCAAAAGTGTGATTCAATATAACACACAAAAGTGGACAAGCATCTAGAAAGCAATTAAAAGTGGATGGGAAACACTGCCTATGAAAAGGAATCTAGAGAAATTTCAAAAGTTGTTTTGGTCAAGGGAAGAAATAAGATATTTCACATAGACATAAAATACCTACAGAAGCAGAAGAAAACTGAAATTGTGCTCTTGCCCATCAATATACATTTCACTAAATAAAGTTGCTCAAATTCACCTAATCTTGAATCAAATGCCTTTAGAAAAATGAATGATTCTGAAGTTTGATACTGTGTCTTTATAAAATGTGTATATACATATTTCTATACAACTTGACTCATATACCTACTCCCTTTATACACAGAATTACACAGATAAATGGCAGCCAAGTTATTTTAACTGGTTTTGCAGTATGAATTCAGAATGATTATAATTACAGTTTCTCTTTTAAAATGAGGTTTTGTTCTTTAATATTCATTGACTACTAGCTTGCTTCCCACACACAACACATTATTTACCCTACAGTGGCTTGGTGCATCAATTATGGTAATAGTTTGTGAATAACAGTCGCATTATGGAAAAATGAGCCTGGTTACTTAGCTCTCCCTCTGGAAAACTGTCACAAACATATGTATCATCTGCCTTTACTTAGACTACAGCAATTAGTAATTATAGCTGTATATACTTTTTTAAAGCAAAGGGGGGGGAATAGACCTGAAACATCATGTTTTCAAATGTTCTTAGGATGTTGTCTAAAATTATTTTGTTTGAACTCTAGTTGAAAAGAGAAAATGTAATCTGACAAAATGAAAAATCATCACTAATAGCACACTAGATATGAAGAAATAGACAAAGCATCTCAGAAATGGCATCTCATATTAAACAATTCCTTCTTCATTCAGATCAGAAATGAATAGGCCTTGAGGTGTGCAATGCCTAAATGCAGCAGCCATACTGAGGAGAGACACACCAGGACTCATATCCCCGTCTTACATTCTCCTGCTCAGTTAAACCTTTATTTACTGAGTGCCTACTATATGTCAGACACGATACTGGGTTAAGAAACTAAATGAATAAGACAAAATAATCTTTCTCAAAAATGTCATTATGTAGTAAGGTGCCTAGACGCATAATCAATATAATTTAATATGAAGTATACAGTGTGATATGAAATTTTAAGATACAGAAAATTCAGAGAATAATTTCAGTTCTCAGAGAAGGTTAATAAGAGATGAACAACTTTACCCAGGGACAGACCCTGAACTGCAGTGATGAAATGACACTGTAGTTCATAGATTAAAAAAGAGGAATCCTAGATGACAACAGGGTTTGAGATACAAAAATGAGAATGCACAGTGAGGAGGAAGGGGAAGTGAGAGCCAGAGGGGAGGAGGGCAAGAATCTGGTAAGTTTGTTTTTTGATGGTCTTCTGCATAGATATTTAAATTGTCCAGGTCACACATTACTTAGCTTCTTTGGTTTCTAATTTGTAATAAGTACTCACTTGTAAAATTAGGAAAATAGAATTCTCCCAAGAATTTCTGAGAGAACTAAATAAAGTTATTCTGTAAGTAACTTTCATAGTTTCTGGCACCAACAAGCTCCCAATAATTCTTTAAACATTAGCACCTTATTGCAAGAAAAAAATATTTAGAAAAAACATAATAGAGACAACTTAAGAGTGTTAAAAACAAGCTGGGCGTGGTGGCGCACGCTTGTAATCCCAGTACTTTGGGAGGCGGAGACCGGAGGATCCGGGTTCACGGCCAGCCTCAGCTCGCTCTCTCTCTCTCCCCCTGTCTGTCTGTCTGTCTGTCTCTCTCTCTCTCTCTCTACTTAGTGAGGCCTCCGCAACTTCATGAGACCCGGTTTCAAAGTAAAGTATAAAAAAAATAGGGCCGGGGGTGTAGCACGGAGGTAGAACGCCCCTGGGTTCAATCCCCGGTCCACAAAAAAAAAAAAAGTGTTAAAAACAGGCAGAAGATATAAGTAGCAGTAGAAAGGATGGGATAAAGGTCATGAAAATTAATTCACCATAATAGGTTCTATTCTTCCATACTGTCCTAAAAGACTGATCTAGAGGGGTCTAGAATTTCAGAGGCAATGGGTAAAATTTAGGACAACTGAATATTAAGGGAAGAACAGTAAATTGTTTCTGTTGCATAAGTTGAGAGTGTGGATTTATAGTTAATACAGGAGAGCTCTGGTCTACATATCACAAAAGCACCTAGGCTATGGGCCCTCTCCAAATGTCATTCTTCACAGATCATGCTCTCAAGTCACCTTCCTGACTAAAGAGAGGTAAGCTATCAAAAAACAATCTAGTCACTCTGTCTATGATGCAGGCGATCAACCACTGTTCAGGAATACCTTGGAGAAGATCTAAGCAAGGGTTCTAAAAGTATGGGCCTCCAGACCAGCAATGTATCACCTGAGAACTTGTTAAAATGCTAAATTCTCATGCTCTCTCCAAACCCATTAAAAGGTGGTCACACCAATCTGTACAGCAAGCCTTCTAGGTGCTTTTTAGCAATTAGAGTTTGAGAATCACAGATGTAGTGTGTTCTCCCAGTTGTGTAGTGATTAACAGGAAACTGAGGCCTGGAGAAAAAGTCCTACAGTAACTTGATCTTAAAGCCAAAGTCTCCAGACTCCTAGCTTTTTCTCTTTTCTACACCACTGGGCTTGTAGAGACATGAGAAATGAATGTGCATGGCTATGTGCTTTTAGCTCTGCCCTTCTACCCTACCTTGGCTCTGATGGAGGTGTTCTCTGGCAAGCAGTGCACGTGAGACAGAGGACAAACAACCACGGGCTAGTTACCATGCAGTAGCACTGGAAGCAAGGACTGGTGAATCCTTTAGATCAGAGGTCTAAACCTTTTTTGGTAAAGGGCCAAGTAGTAAATACTTTAGATTTTTGCAGGACATAAAGTCTGCCATATTTATTCAACTATGACCCAATATGGCTCAGGATTAGCTATAAAACTAAGAACAGCACATCATAGTTTCAAGGCCAGTATGTAGTAATTTAGTGAGATGCTGTTTCAAAATAAATAAAAAGGGCTGGGGTGTAGCTCAGTTGTAGAACACCCCTGGGTTCAATCTCCAGTATCATGTGCATGTGCACATGCACTCACACACACACTGATTAGACACTAACATGCTTTATGAGCCACACAAACTGGAGTACATCCCACAATATTGGCAACAAAAGGCTGATGAAATCTGCCTTTGTGAACTTCCCTCAGGAACTGCCATACACTACAGAGTTCAAGACTGATTGTCTCCCAGCCTAGATGGTGGTGCACAGTCAACTTAGATATTAAATATGAATAATGTTTCACTATCTACCTCAAAGGTAAAAATAAATATAAGCATGACTTATATTCCCTATGACCCAATGGATTATTTTAAAAATTCTGTGGAGAGGAAGTACATACTCACCTTAGAGATCTCCACACTGAGTGAGTGTTTCACGTTTAAGCAATCTTGAAATTAAAAGCAATGTAGTGAGTAATCACGTGTGTGTGTGTGCATGTGTATTAATGGAAGAAGGAAAAAAGGAACAATTAGAGTGTATCACATGTGTAAGAGCCTCATTTAATGAAATGGTGTCAGTTTTCTATGTGTACATGTAAGCAAGGGTGTAAATGTGCTTATGTGAGTATGTGCACTTGATTATGATTATAAACTGTATTTCCCATAGTGTGAGTTGGGACAAAAAAGTTTTGGAAGCCATAGTCTAGATGAAAGAATTTGGAAATTCCCTGGGATGTCAGCAAAACTAGTATGGTCAAAATGCCAGATGAAGGAAGGGGGAGAGGAAAAGACAACAGCTGTGACATGTTAGAAAGGACACCAAGCTTAAATGAGATTTATATCTGAATGCCAGGACTACACTTTCTAAGTGTGTCACTTAGGAAAGACATTCTTCAAACCTTTCCTATCTATGCCTGAAAAGTAGAGATAATCATACCTATCTTATGAGATAGTAGTGGGAGTTACTGGAAATCAGGGAGGTTCTTAGACACTATGTGGCACATTTTATGTATAAATGCCAGAGGATAATTTCCTCCTTGAGAAGAAGAGAACCTTGTTAGGGAAGCTTAAATATGCAATAAACTATACAGCAAAGATCATCATAAGAGGATGCACTGTCCAGAGCATAAAGTACTCTAACCCCTTTGATAGCCGAACAGATAATGTTCTGTGAAGGAACACAGATGTTGAGAAATCTGTTAATAGGACCCTCCCTCCCAATTACTCTACAACACATATACATAGCCTGGAGGCTACACAAAAAGACAAGCAAAAGAAACAAAGGAATGAAATACCACTTTAAAACATGGCCCCTCCTAATTCTAGTTTCAATAGCACAGCTTTCATTATTCATGAAGATAGCCTTAGCAATTTGTAAACAATATGCAAAATATATTTGCTTGGAAATCCAAGAAAATCCATATGGTATTACAGAACAATTACAAATTGATCAGTGTGGAGGCGCTACTTAGCTGTTTCAGTCATCATCATTGGTTCTTACAGACATTCCCCTCCAAACCACTTAGTTTATCCAAAGATGAAATTAGCTTTAATAATCCTGAAATACTACACACTAAACATGAAACCCTTTCTTGGTACAGACTTAAGGCCACAAGTGCTATCCATAATTGAACATGGATCATTTGATTTTCTCAAATAGTCCAATATGTGTAGGTTCTAGACCTTGTTAGGCCACTAACCACCTTTATTATCTTGAGTAAGGCAAAACTCCTCTGAGTTTCTCTTTTTCCATTTAGAAAATAATGAACTTGTCTAAAAAATAGCAATTAAACCTGCAGTCCAGTTTTGTTTGGCCAGCATGTTACTTTTTTAAAATGGTTTTAAGTATACAATACAATGTTGTTAACTATTCAATATACTATTGCACACTGAAATTTGCTAAGAGAGTAGATTAAGTATTCTCACCACACACACACACACACACACACACACACACACACGCACACAAGAAAAATGGCAACTATGTGAGGTGATAATATGTTAATTAGCTTGACTGTAGTGAATATTTTATACTTTATACCTGTATCAAATCACCAAGTTGTACACCTTAAATATATACAATTTTTAATTGTCAAATATACCTCAGTAAAATTGGGTAAAAAAGGTTTTTTACCCAATGCCTAGAAATTGAAACCAGGGCATTCTACCTCCAAGCTACACTCCCTAGCCTTTTCGTTTTTAATTTTAAAACAGGGTCTCTTTTTATTTTGAAGCAGACTCTCAGCTAAGTTGCTGAGGCTGTCCTTGAATCTGTGATCCTCCTGCCTGAACCTCCCAAGTACTGGGATTAGAGGTGTGCAACACCACGCCCAGCTTGGGTAAAAAAAAGATTTTTATTGCCCTAAGGGACACTCTGTAGTCTTCCATGGGCTCCATCTCTCTCCATTACTTAATTGTAATAACCACACAAATATGTTATCTGCTCAGCACATGAAAGCATTTCAGAAGCTCCTGGTCTAGCTCTAACATTCTAATCCAAGTGGGAAGACTAAAGGTGAAAGAAAGGATATAGTTGCCCACATCTAATTACAATCTCTGATTTTATTAAGATCTTTATATAACTGTGTTTAAGAATCTGTCAACAAATGAGCAGATGTTCTGAATTTCCTCAGTCACAGTCCCTGAAACAGTTATCAGAAGCAAGAAGAGGTAAATGTTTAACACAGGCTGAACCAATTAGGCATTACCAAGACAGGGCCTCCTGGGTTGCAGCAGCAATAGAACAAATCCCCAAAGAGAAAAGCTTGTGAGGTATATGTGTACAGAGATTTAGAGGCAGCCCTTGTCACCAAAGTAGTCATTCACTAACGGCTTAAACAATCCTGTTTCAGAGGGCAAGTCATTAGGTAGTTCTTATATTACCTCATTCAGGTCTTTCCTCAGCAACAGACCTTAAGTTAAGTGCCCAGTAAAGTTAGTGGAAGAAGGGAGGAGAAGTTAGCATTTCTATGAAAAACAATTCCACAAAAAAGCAATTTTAATGGCATACACACAGAGTTCTAACATCTTTGCCTATAGTTTCCACCACAGGTTGACTACCCTTCCAATGAATGAGAAATGAACAGAAGGCTGGGTCTTCCCAGATGTTGAAGAGCATTACAGCTGCGAAACACAACCTGTTTGCAATTTTCTACTCAACCACCAGAATAAAAACGCAAACCTTCAGAAAAATAGGCCCTTAAACTTCCTCTTGACTGCTGTTAGTGGTTTCTTTAATCTTTTAAGCTCTCGGCTTAATACAGCAGCTGCCATCAAGAGTACTTATTGTTGCTGAGGATAGGAGAAAAGAAAAAAAAATCATACTAAATTCAGAAACATAGATCTCTATCCTGCCAGAATCCAGGCTAAAATGGAAGGAAGGGGAGGACATAATGATAATGGCATTAGAAATAGAGAATCATTTTGTGGAAGCAGAAGGACGTGAAATGAGCATCAGATATGTCTATGTGCTTATGGAATCACTCTTAACTCATACCCCACCATTCTCCAGCTCCAACACTAAGCATGATCCTTTCAGGACAAGGTATCTTAGCAGACTGCTCATCAAACAACTTTGAGGTTTCATGTAAATAAAACACATGAATCCTGTCTAAAAAAAATACACTGATTTACCAGAGGGAAAAGGAAATTCAAAATGTAAATGTCTCAAATAGCACAGTTACATAACTTGATAATAAAAAGAAAGACTTTGACTGTCAATTAAAACAATGACCCTCAACAATTTTGTTTTAGAATCACTGTTACAGTTTTTAATTGGCTCTTTAAAGCCAGTCAGCCATTTAATTATGATTTTACGGACACTGTTGGGCAATGTACAGCGCATGGTGTGCTTACCTGTCCACTCTCAAGCATTGCTTACAGGTTTTAAAAAGGATGCTGTGCTGTAAAATACTGTGATATTTGCTACTTCCTGGTATAAGGTAGTTTTCCCCCTTTTATTTGAATTAAAGCATGGCAACAACAACAATAAAGACTCCACCAAAAGACAGAAATGATAAATGAATTTAGCAAAGTTGCAGGATACAAAATCAACTTACAAAAATTAGTAACACTTTTATACACCAATAATGAACTTACTGAGAAAGAAATGGAGAAAACAATCTCATTCACAGTAGCTACAAAATAAAGTAAAATATCTAGTAATAAATTTAACTAAGGAAATGGAAAACCTCTACAGTAAAAATTAAAAACACCAATGAAAGACACTAAAGAAGACACAAAAAAAATGGAAGCCCTCTCATGTTCATGGATTAGAAAAATGTTAAAATGTCCACACTACCCGCCCGCCATGGTTTGGGTAAGTGCCCCCCCCCCAGTTTGTGAGTGAAGGGCATGGCCTCCAGGCTGGCAATACTGGGAAGTGATGCAACCTTTAAGAGACAGCACCCGGTAGTAGATGCTTAGGTCATTGGGGCATGTCCTTGAAGGGGACTGTGGGACCCCAAACCCTTACTCTTCCTCTTCTTTGATCCCTGGCTAATAAGGTGAGCACATTTGCTTCAACACATGCTCTCACTATGATGTTGCCAGAAGTAGAAAGCAGCAGGACCACTCAAGCATGGACTGAAAACTTCAGAACCATGAGCCAAAATAAACCTTTTCTATTTATGACATAATTACCTTAGGTATTTCATTACAGTCACAGAAATCTCACTGATATATCAGCTGAAGTGATTTATAGCTTTAGTGTAATCCCCATCAAAATACCAATGGTATTCATCACAGAAATAGAAAAAACAACCTTAAATTCATATGAAAGCACAAAGACCCTGAAGAACAAAAGTTATCTTGAGTGAAAAGAACAAAGTTGGAGGTATCAGAATACCTCTCAGCTGGGCGGGGTGGCTCACTCATATAATCCCAGTACTTGGGAGGCTGAGACAGGAGGATTGAAGGTTAGAGGCCAGCCTCAGCAAAGTAGTGAGATTCTCAGCACCCTAGTGAGACCCTGTTTGACACCAAAAATTAAAAAGGGCTGGGGGATGTAATTTGGGGGTAGAATGCCCCTGGGTTCAATCCCCAATAACCACCCCCCACACACACACAAAGAATAACTAATCTTACTACGAGGCTTCAGTAACCAGTACAACATGGTACTAGCATAAAATCAACACACAGATCAATGGAACAGGATAGAAATTCCAAAGTAAATTCATGCATCTACAGCCAACTGATACTCAACAAAGGTGCCAAAAACATACACTGGAGAAAGGACAGCCTCTCCAATAAATTATGCTTGAAAAACTGTATATCCACATGGAGAAGACTGAGACTCAATGATTATATTTCATCATATCCAAACGTTAACTCAAAATGGATGAAAGACCTAAATGGAAGACTAGAAACTGTAAAACTACTAGAAGAAAAAATACGAAAAATGGTTTAAGATAGCAATATAAGCCAGGTGTGGTGGTGCACGCTTCTAATTCCACTACTTGGGAGGCTGAGACTGGCGGATCCGGGTTTGTGGTCAGCCTCAGCTAATTAGTGAGGCCCTCCGCAACTTAGTGAGACCCTGTTTCAAAATAAAGAATAAAAAATAGGGCTGGGGGTGTAGCCTGGAGGTAGAATGCCCCTGGGTTCAATCGCTAGTATCACCAAAATAAAAAATAGCAATATAAAGCAATGATTTTGTGGATAAGACCCCAAAAACATAACCAACAAAAGCAAAAATAGGCAAATGAGACTATATCAAAGTAGTAAGCTTCTGTACAACAAAGAAAACAATAGAGGAAAAAAACCTAAAGAATGACAGAAAATATCTGCAAAATATTCATCTAACAAGGGGTTAATAGCTAGACTATATAAGGAACTAAAAAAAACCAGCCAGATGTGATGGCACATGCCAGTAATTCAAGTACTTGGGAGGCTGAGACAGGAGGATCTAAGGTTCAAAGCTATCCTCAGCAACTTAGTGAGACCCTGTTTCAAAATTAAAAACAAAACAGTGCTGGGGGTGTAGCTTGGAGGTAGAATGCCCTGGTTTCAAACCCAATACCACAAAAAATAAAAAACAAAAAATACCTAACAACAAAAAACAATCTAATTTTTAAAATTGTTAAATGATCTGAATAGACATTTTTCAAAAGAAGAATAGACAAATAGAAGAAAAAATACTAAACATGACTAGTAATCAGGGAAATGCAAATCAAAATCACCATGAAATATCATTTCACTGCTACTGCCAAAAAAAAGAAAAACAAATACTGATTAGGATGAGAAAAAAAGGGAACTCTAATATACTTTTGGTAGAAATTAATTACATTATGTAGAACAGTATAGAGGTTCATTCCAAAAAGGAAATAAAATCAGCATATCAAAGAGATAGCTACATTTCCATGTTTATTGCAACAAATTTCATAACAGCTATGATATGGAACCAACTGAGATATCCATTGACAAATGAATGGAAAAACCAAATGTGGTATATACACAAAATGAAACATTATTCAGCCATAAAAAGAATGAAATCATGTCAGTTGCAGCAACATGGATAAAACTGAAGGCACTTGTGTTAAGCAAAATAAGTCAGGCACAAAAAGATAAATATGTCTCTCGCATATGTGGGAGCTAAAAAAAAATTGACCTCAAACTCTAAGAGAAGAATAGAGATTACTAGAGGCTAGAAAGGATAGAGAGGAGGGGGATAGAGGAAGGTTGGGTGCAAGTACTAAAATAGAATTAGATAGGAGGGATAAGTTCTAGTGTTATATGGTGCAGTGGGGTGACTATATTTTATAATAACCTACTATATACTTGAGAAGAACTAGAATAGAGGAACACAGAGTGCCCAAATATAAACAGGAAGAAAATAAAACTGTTAATTACCCTGATTTTATCATTATACATTGTACGCATATACTGAATTATCACACTGCATCCCACAAATATGTACAACTATTATGTTAATTAAAAAGAAAAAATTAAAGTGTTTTTAAAAATTGTCCACCGAAGTATCATCAGTGGCAAAAAAAAAAAAAAGTAAGAGATTTCTTTACAAGGCCTGCTACATTCACAGTATTTCTTTTGGTTTTAGTGTATCTTTAACACCACATGAAGACATAGGACTTTCTTTTAGATCTCAATATATGTTGTGCAATTGACAAAGAGTGGGGGGGGTTTCACATTCAATATGGCCAGTTCGAAAAAGAAGCGAAGTACCACGGGGTACGGAGGTGAGACATGCCTTTTATTTCAGCTGCAGCAGGCTGAACACAGGAGGCCTCTGCCTCCACTACTCAGTGGCATCCAGCTGAGTACAAGAGAGCTCCACAAGAGAATTTCGAAGTGAATTCTGCATAATGGACAGCCCCTGTCCAGTTTATGTATCAAAGCCTAACATAGGTAGCAGCTTTCTGGGAACAGAGTTACACAAGGCAATAACATACTTAGTTATTTTTCATAAAACAGTGGCCTTTATCAGAAGGAGGTGAGGAAGCATAACTAACATGTTTTGACTGTCCCCACATATGTTTAAGTACAAAATTAATGTTTTTCCAGAAGTCTCAGATATAATGGACATGGAAGGAAGCAGTTAGTACGTCTACTATGTTTACACTATGACTCATATATCTCCTAGTCCATGCCACACTTCCCAGTTAAACACACAACAGGGAATCATTTTGATGAGTGGAAAAATAAGACCCAGAGAGGCTAAAACTCAAGCACAAGTTCATAGATGTTAGCTAGTGAACTTGGGATTATGACTCCTAGTTCAATGCAATGCACTTTCCATTAACTTAAATGCTTCTGTGTACATAGGTTTCAAGTAACAGAGATAAACAAAAGAGGCTCTTCTTCAAAAACTAATTCCACTTCTCCCACTGTCCAAACATTTTTGATATTTGGGAAACAATCCCAATATACCTGTAGCTGCCCATGAACTATCTGCATCTGGAATCACATTAACATCTTAATAACTTAGTAAGTACTTGGAATTTATTACTTTCACTTAGTTATTTTAATCATTTTTCTATCTTTACACTAAGATGTATGGGTAGAACAAAAAATGTTGAAAAGGCCAAGTAAACATCACAAATATAAATTTACAATTTTACACTTTTCTCAACAGTTTTTAGAAGAGGAAAAATATAAATATTTCCCTTAAGGGAAAAACAACATAAGAAGCCTCAATCTTTAGAAATAAGAAACTGTCATTAAAGTGCAAAAAGGCAATTTACAAATAAGATAACTGGAAATTAAAATCTAAAAAAATTCTCTTTGGGTAAATGCAAAAGGTAAAGTCACTGAAATAATATTTTTCTTTCTTTCCAAATAAAAAGCTAAGGATTTAAAATCAATTTTCCAGATTTGAGGAAAAGATATTCAAATACACCTAGCACATAAAAATTACATTTTTCCTCTCTAAAATAACTGCCCTTTCTTAAAGTTCATTGGCTAATGGGCATCCTTAATGAAATCCTATTAAAGGAAAAAAACAGCTAAAAGCATATTTCTCAGTGCAAGTCCCTAAAGAACAATGAAAACATAGCTGTCACCTTAGAATCACCTCTTATGATGAAATTCAGCATAGTAATTTTGAAAAGCATAAAGTGTCCATTATCCTATTGGCTGTTTCTCGCACAATCTTAGTTAATTCCCTGTATGGATTTACTGAGTCCTCAAGAGAACCAAATGCAAAAATGAGGGCTACTGTCCACTTTAGATTATCAGAGAGCCTCCAGATATCCCCCTCAACTCTGGATGGTTGCAAATACTTTATCAGGTAGCATCAGCTCTACCTGCTTCTGAAATTTCAGAGCACAAAATGATGAAATGAAATGATTGTAATCAGAATGCAGAAACTCAGAAACTATTATAGTTTGTTTTCAAAAGACTGAAAAATTACAATGCCACTCCAGTAGCAAAAAATCCCAATGACTCAAGAAAAGAATTCAGGAGACAGTCTCGGCAGCTAACTTAATTCATTTGAGAAATATTTGAAGTTAATATTATCAAGGCTCTCAAAATCAAGAATGTCTAAGATAAGTCCCAAATTCACATTAGCTAATAAGAAGCTCTTAGAAAATCTGGCCCCATAATAGCAGCTCAAGAACTTAATGAGTCTAAAACCATGATTCTTGGTAGTTCAACGGGTAGACCAGTGGTTGGAGGGAGGGGGAGATCATCAGACCTCACATTTCTAAAACTTCTGGTGAGCAAGTTTTAAAGAGCTGCCCGTGGGAATTTGTGAAATTGTTTTCCTAAGTACAAATGTAATAATATTGAAATATGCACTAATATAAATATCTAAAGTGATTACTATTGGAACTGAAAAACATTTTTCCTTGTCAATTTACTATGATACTCACTGCTATAACTTCCCCAAATCTACCCTTTATAATGTGGAATTTGTGCTGACTATGTAAATATAGTACATACTGACATAGTATGACTTTACCATCCTATGGATGGCTTCATTCCTCTTCTTTATTCAAATTCCTATAAAATCTATGTAAAACATACCTTGACATTATTGGACCTTTACTTCTTAGAACACTGGACCAGAAGCCATGTGACAGTGCTTCATTATAATCAAAAATTATTATAAATATGCTTATGCTGCTTAAGAATGAAGTTAGAGTAGAAAGTTTATTCAACAGAAATGAAAAATGCCAAAAAGCATCCTAAATATATTATTTAATGCCCCAAATATGCCAATATATACTTCTTTCATTTAAAAATATGAAAACTATGTGGGGAAAAGTTAAATATCTTGCCTAAAGTCATATGCCTAAAAAGCAGCTAAATCAGGATTTGATTCATTTACCTGAATTCAAAATGCATATTCTTTTTGCTTGCTCATGCTACTTTCAATAGGACATAAATCAGTAAAATGTAGCTTTGGAAATGTGATTTTCTGGGCTTTGGGAGGCATACAGCTGCTCACAAAGAATGATAGAGAGACCTTGTGCCACTTTTTTAAAAATTATATAGATGCATATATATAGCTTACAGTTTAATTCCATTCACTATGGCAGCAGCATTGGCAATTTTTAAAGAAAAAAAATGATACAATGTGTTATAAGTAATGGTTAGGGGAGAAAATCAGCCACAATCATGCATTCAATTGATCTCTTGTAGGAATGGCAAGTCCTTAATTCCCACACTGAAAAATTGAGTCTTCACAGGTACCTAATGCTACGGTGACCTTCCTGAAGTACCTGAAGTGCACACCAGAAAATAAATATCATAATTAAATCCAAACATTTATTAAGCATCTAATTTAATTCAACAAACACCTTTTAGTCATCTACTATGTACCAAGCACCAACTAAGGCACTACAATATAAACAAAGGCTAATAACTAAACCAAAGAACTTGCTTCTAAAGAAGCCCAGGGCATAGGAGGCCGATCGTAAGAGCAAGGATGCTGCAAGGCGATGAGCATCAGGGAAAGTTCACAGAAAGTATGACATTCAACTTGGGTCTTAAAAAATGAGTAACAATTTTCCTGATAACATTAGAAGTCATTACATGTGTCTAAACACAATCGAATCTGGTTTTAGAATATACATCTGGTGGTGTCTTGAGCTGGGAGGTAGAAAAACTAAACCATTTTATGTAGTTTAGTGGACAAGCCAAATTGCACAGTGGTTAGAAGAAATGGCTTTGATAATTGCTAGCTTCATAGCCACAGGCAAGCGGTTTTAACTTTTCTAAGTCCCAGACACTTTATCTAAAAAATGTGAATAAAATAGCACCTACCTGACAAGATGACTGTAAGAAATGAATGAGATGATTAATGAAAAATATTTGGCACAGGAACTGGACCACCATAATCACTCAGTATGTTTTTTTTTATCTCATGATGCATGAGACAACAAGGGAATAATCTTGCAGACATTTTTCATTTGCCTTTAAATATGTCATGTTGCATGCATTACATGCATGCGCGCGCGCACACGCACACACACACACACACACACACACACACACACACACACTAGGTTATATCTGTTCTGTTTATCACCTGATTTGTGATGTTTTAATGGTAGATAGCTCAAATTACAAGTAGGCTGTGTGACCACTAAAAATAAAATAAATACAAGAGTTTGACTCTCCCTTCTTAAATGATACCATGAAGACCTGCTGTGGTGATATAAACTAGTAAATCTCACTGGATTCCTGTCTTTGTTTAATATATTTTTATTGGTGCATTATAATTATATCATACTGAGGTTGTGTGGTACAAACAAACATGCTCATAGTACCCAGTGTCTCCTCCTGGATCACTCTGCTCACTCTCCCTCCCTGTTTAATGTATTGTAATTGGTATTGGTAAACTTCACATTGTACATAGACTTGTTTAAACTGGTGCCTTCGAGTCTCCCTTTGCCCCTCCCCACCTCCCTCTCCAAATTCGCTTCCACTGTTCTACTGGTATCTCTCCTGATTTACCTGAAGTCCCTTTTGTTTCCTAATTTCTCTCTAGCTTCCACATATGAGAGCAAACATAAGACATTTCACTTTCTGAGACTGGCCGATCTCATTTAGCATAATATTCTCTAGCTCCATCCTTTTTCCTGCAAATGACACAATTTTGTTATTGATGACTGAGCAGAATTCCATTGTGTGCATATACATTTTCTTTATCCATTCATCTGTTGAACAGACACATGGGTTGGTTCCAAAATTTGGCTATTGTGAATTGTGCCACTATAAACATGGGAATGCATGTATCACTATAGTATTCTGACTTTCTTTTGGAAAGATACTGAGGAGTCGTAGAGCTGGGTCATACGGTGGTTCCATACCTAGTTTTTTGAGGAACATCCACACTGATCTCTACAGTGGTTGTACTGATTTACAATTCCACCAACAGTGTATAAGAGTTCCTATTTCTCCACATCCTCCCCACCATTTATTATCGTTTGTATTCTTGATGACTGCCATTCTACCTGGAGTTAGAAGGAATCGGTAGAGTTTTGATTTGCATTTCCCTAATCGCTAGTGATATTGAACATTTTCTCGCATACTTACTGGCTGATTGTATTTCATCTTTTGAGAAGTGTCTTCATTTAATTGCCAATTTCTGACTATGTTTTTTTTTAGTGTTGCTTTTTAGACTTATTTATATTATAGATATTATCCTCTATTGGAGGAGTAGCTGGAAAATATTTTTTTCCTATTCTGTAGGCTATTTTTAAGATTTTATTGGTTTATTGCAATTACACATCATAGTGAGGTTCAATGGGTTAAAAACATACATGCACACAGCTCTTTGTGTATTTCCTTCCACATCCCACTCAGCTCAACCTCCTCCCTCTCCACATGAATTATTGATATTGGTACTAATACCTTCAAGTATTGTCAAAGTATTATTTGAACTAGTTTCTCAGTCTTCCGAAGAACCTCCAAACTGATTTCCACAGTGGCTGTACTAATTTGCAATCTGACCAGCAGTGTTGTAAGGGTTCCTATTTCCCCACATCCTGGCCAGTATTTATTATTGTTTGTATTCTTGATGATAGCCACTCTTACTGGGGTTAGATGGAATCTCAGTGTAGTTTCGATTTGCATTTTCATTATTGCTAATGATGTTGAACATTATACTTTCTTTGTTTTTAAATGGAAATGATAACAGAGGAGGTTAAAGACTTTAGGATAAGAGAAAGCACATAAAAAACCTAGCCCTTCATACAAGATAGAAAACAATTCTGTTCTGTTCCTTTCCTAGTTGTCAAAATGTTTATATGATTAATTAGGCTTTGTGGGGATACTTTTAAAAATCACATATAGCCGGGCATGGTGACGCACGCTTGTAATCCCAGTACTTGGGAGGCTGAGACCGGAGGATCTGGGTTCGCAGCCAGTCTCAGCTACTTAGTGAGTCCCTCCGCAACTTCGTGAGACCCGGAAGTTGCAGGTTCAAATATAAAGTTCAAAATAAAGTATAAAAAATAGGGCTGGGGGTGTAGCTCGGAGGTAGAATGTCCCTGGGTTCAATCCCTGGTACCGCAAAAAAAAAAAAAAAAATCACATATAATACTATAGTCGGAATGTTTTAAACTAGTGTGCTTATATTCTGGAGGTGTAGTTTCTGTTTACTTAATTCTAACTGGCAGTAATGTTCCCAGCACTTAAGGAAATATCTTTGATCTAAGGGCCACAGGCATAAGCTCTCTTGGTGATGCCTGACAACAAGGTAGATAAAGGAGTAAAAGAGTATCTTTGGAACAACACTATCTAGGGAACTGGGACTGAGTGAGATGCAATCCACTCTGAGAAATTATTTGGAATTATTCTGGTGGTTCACTTGGTGGCCAACACTTTACTTACTTACCCACTGATCTACCTGACTACTCAAGGGTTAAAGATTAGCAGTTAAGAAACTGCTGTTCACTACACTAATAGATATCATAATGTAATTATAATCTATTTTACTTATACACAATTATCTAAGAACTAAGCCATATACTTACTTTGACTTATATATAAAAACCCTTGGAAAAAGAATACCAGAGTACACATTGAAATTCTAAAGCACTTTTAAAAACATTAAACTTGCCGGGCGTGGTGGCGCACGCTTATAATACCAGTACTTTGGGAGGCGGAGACCGGAGGATCCGGGTTCATGGCCAGCCTCAGCGCGCATGCGCGCACGATCTCTCTCTCTCTCTCTCTCTCTCTCTCTCTCTCCCTGCCCCTTCTCCCTGTACCTCGTGAGGCCCTCCGCAACTTCGTGAGACCCGGTTTCAAAAATAAAGCATAAAAAAATAGGGCCGGGGGCGTAGCGCGGAGGTAGAACGCCCCTGCGTTCAATCCCCGGTACCGCAAAAAAAAAAAAAAAAAAAAAACATTAAACTTCACAGAATGGGAATCAAAGCCTCAGTTTCTTCATCTATAAAAAAAGGGGTAGCTGGGCGTGATGGCGCACGCTTGTAATCCCAGTACTTGAGAGGCTGAGATCGAAGGATCCAGGTTCGTGGCCAGCCTCATCTACTTTGTGAGGCCTTCCGCAACTTAGTGAGACCCTGTTTCAAAATAAAGAATAAAAAATAGGGCTGGGGGTGTAGCTCAGAGGTAGAGTGCCCTGGGTTCAATCCCCAGTGCCAAAGGACGGGGGATAATAATAACTGCACCTACTGCAGATCCATACAATAATCCAAATACATGGGGCCTAGCACAAATAGACTGCTCAATACATTCAAGCCATTGTTAATGTGTTATCTTTATGAAACAAAGCAAATAAGTTTTAGAAGCCTATATAATAAATTTATTTTCAAAATGACAACCAGCAGGGGTTTTAATTTTAATAATTTGATTCATGGCTTCAAACAGAAACTACTAAAATAATATCTGCTTAGTAAATAACAGTAATTTTGCCTGTTTAGAATTCTGTTGTTATAATATCTTAAACAAGTAGAAATTCTGAAAAACTACCTTTTATTAGGGGGAGAGGAAGGACTTTTGTTGGGGGAAGGAATTACACTCAGAGCCTCATTATACACTAAAGCATGAGCTCTAACACTGAGCAATACCCCTAGCCCAGGAACATGGCTTTTTTTAAATACATTTATTGGTGCTTTCTGGTTTCACATCATAATGTAGTTCATGGTGATAGTGACATACATGCACAAAGCACTTGGTGAGATTTCCCTAGGATCTCCCCTCCCTCCCTTCCCCATACATGACATTGAGATTGGCATTGGTATTCTCACATATATACATAATGTCAGTGGAAGTGTTTCCTTCGTTAATTTCCCATCTCCCCTTCTCCTAGACAACCTCCCTTGCTCAACTGGAGTTTCTCCTCCATTATCTAAAGTCCCTCTTGTATTCTGCTTACTCCCTAGCTTCCACATATAAGAGAAAACATATGACCCTTCACTTTCTGTGCCTGGCTAATCTCACTTAACATAATGGAAAACTGCTTTAAATAACTGAGTTCCATGGTGTTTCCACAGCCAACACAACAGAAATTAATTATTTTAGAAAAATTCTTAAGTTTTTAGCAATTATATGCTTCGAACAGAATTTTATTTATCATTTAGTAATCAATTAGATTTTTTTAAATCACAAATCCTTACACTAAAACAATAAATGGCTTTTCTTGTCAAGATGCCTATATGTGTAATATTAATTTTCTGTCTGCTCTGATATCACATGTGCCCTCAGCAAGTTTCTGTATTTTGTCAAGTCGGCAAGCATTGAATTGCCTTATTTCCCTCCAATTCTTGCACACAACATAACTACCCCACAGCTTGATACTGGTGTCAGCTCTGGTTCAGAATGAGGATCAACACTAGATTAGTTGACATCTGTGTAAGCTACAATGGCCCCCTCTTTCAATCCCTTCAAACACAGCATTTACAGTTATGTACAACGCATCTGTAATGACAACAGGCACTGCTGGTAACACTTCAACACTTCTGGCTGCTGAGAAAAGCAGTGTGAATTCTAGCATCAAATGAGTGCCCACCCAGGATCCTCAATGAGTCGAGGACCAACAGGAGAGAACTGGCTGACAGATGGTCTATTCAATATGACTGTTTTCCTTGCCTCAGAAGAGGGGCTTCTGATAATTCATGTGAGAAGTCTGTAAAAACCAGATGAAAAGAAACAAAAATCCATATTGCTTCTATGTGCAAGACATCACAAAACATGATATACCCATAAAATGTAGCATGATTTGGCAAAAAGAGGGAGAATGAACTATTTTTATGGCTGAATAATATCCCATAACTATAGACAATATATATCATGCCTAATTATGTATGGATCACACATATTTTTTATCCATTCATCTGTCACTGGATACTTCATTTGTTCCTGTGTCTTGATTACTGTGAATAATGTTGTAATGGACATGGGAGTACAAATAATTCTTCAAAATATTAGCTAAATTTCCATTAGATATATATCCAGTAGTGGAACTGCTAGAACCTACACACTAATTTCCATAAGGCATAACCGATTTACATTCCCACCAACAGTATCCAAGGTTCCCCTTTTTTTCCACACCCTTGGAAATTTAAAACAATATGCATGAAGAGGGACAACATTTTGTAGGTGAAATAAGCCATACACAGAAGGACAAATACTGTATGATCTCATTTATACATGTAGTCTAAAAAGAAATCAAACTCATATTAATGTAGTAGAATGGTGGTTGTCAGGAGTCAAGTCATTGGGGGTTGGAGAGATGCTGATCAAAGGTTACAAACTATAAGTTCTGAAGACCTAATGAACAGTATGGTGACTATTGTTAGTAATACTCTACTGCATCCTTCAAATGTGCTAGAACAGATCTCACCACACACATAGGAAACACCAAAAAGAAAAGGTAACTATGCTAGGTAATGTATGCAGATGTGTTAATTTGATATTGCTAATCATTTCACTGTGTGTATGTATGTATAAACATATGTATCAAGTCATCATGTATATAACTTAAATATATTTAATTTTTGTCAGTTACACCTCAATAAAGCTGAAGGAGAATAGAATGAACTACTAATACAACTACAAATGAAAGAATGTTGACAACATGCTAAGTCAAAATAGGCAGTCACAAGCAGGACATGGTGGCGCACACCTGTAATCCCAGGGATTGGGAGGCTGAGACAGGAGGATTTCAAGTTCGAGGTCAGCATGCAGTAATTCAGTGAGACCTTGTTTCAAAATAAAAAATAAGAAGTGCTGAGGGTGGCCGGGCGTGGGATGCGGAGACCGGAGGATCCCGGTTCGTGGCCAACCTCAGCGCACATGCGCGTGCGCACTATTGATCGATCTATCTCTCTCCTCCCTCTCCCTTCCCCCCTCCCCCCCTCTCCCTCTCCCTTCCCCCCCTCCCTCCCTACCTCCCTCCCTAGCGAGGCCCTCCGCAACTTCGTGAGACCCGGTTTCAAAAATAAAGCATAAAAAAAAAATAGGGCCAGGGGTGTAGCTCGGAGGTAGAACGCCCCTGGGTTCAATCCCCGGTACCGCAAAAAAAAAAAAAAGTGCTGAGGGTGGAGCTAAGAGGAAGAGTACCCCTAGGTTCAATCCCCAGTATCACACACAAAAAAATAGGTCATTTAAGCCAGTTATGGTGGTGAACACATGTAATCCCGGTGACTTGGGAGGCTGAGAGAAAAGAATTGCAAGTTTGAAGTGAGCATGGGTAGAATACTGAGATCCTATCTCAAAATAAAAAACCAAAAAAGGGCTGGGGATGTGGCTCAGTGGCAGAGTGCCCCTGGGTTCAATCTCCAGTACCACTACAATAAATTGCTTTAACTATCCTCACATTTCCCCATCCCTACCAAATTTTTAATATGTATTTTAATTAAACACAATGAAATGTGATTTTTAAGACTGAAAACAGAGCATACTCACAAACCTGAAAAGAAAGCATGCCTCCACACAGAAAGTTTCACCCAACAAAACACTGCCTCTCTGCCTCTCAGTTTAAAAAGCTATCAAAAGATTATCTTTACCCAGTTGTTTAAAAAGAAAAAAAGACACAACATAAATGAAGTTGGTGACCATATGGTTCAGTGGGTCTCCGGCTAGCAATCCAGTACCACCTTTTTGTAACTTAGTTACTGCCCTGAAACCAAAGGCAATGTATGCAACCTTAACATATAATTTCAAAATATCAATGTAACAGCCTAAATGTAAATGCCTTCATAAATAAAACAGGTTTCTAAAATGCACATTAGTCAAATCACAAAAAGAGGACACAGATACACCCCAGTGGGCTGGATCTAACGACACTGCCACTTCTACAAAATATCCAAATCTAACTCAAAGTAGATACTTGCTATGAGTTTCTTCTCCCACAATAAAACAAAAACAAACATTTTCTTAAGAATAATCATTTTTTAAGCCGGGTGTGATGGTGCACACTTGTAATCCCAGTATTTGGGAGGCTGAGACAGGAGGATCCAGGTTCGAGGCCAGCCTCAGCTACTTAGTGAGACCCTCCACAACTTACTGAGACTCTGTTTCAAAATGAAGAATAAAAAATAGGGCTGGGGGTGTAGCACGGAGGTAGAATGCCCCTGGGTTCAATCCCCAGTTCTGCCAAAAAAAGGGTAACTATCTGTGCCTTTATTTTAATCTATAAAATTAGATGTGCTATAGAGTGTCTTGTATTTTTGTCTAGAATGAACTATGTTCCTATCCAACAAAAACACAATTACTCTCTAGACTCAGTGGTGCACAGTTGTAGTCCCAGCTACACAGGAGGCTGAGGAATGAAGATCTCTTATGCCCAGGAGTTCAAAGCCAGCCTGGGCAACACAGTGGAGAAGGAAAGAAGGGAGGGAGGGAAGGAGGGAGGGAGGGAGGAACAGGGGATTTAATCCAGGGGCACTCTACCTCTAAGCTGTACCCACCGCCCTTTTTGTTATTTATTTTGAAATAGGGTCTTGAACTTCTAATCCTCTTATCTCAGCCTCCTAAAACCTGGGATTACAGGCATGTGCCATCAAGCCCAGCTAAAAAAAAAAAAGTTATTTTGATATTCCATACAACTGCTAAATAGCACTTTCATATCACCAGTTCGTGTACACACTTTGACTATCGAGTCATATCCTCTTCTCCCAGTGAATACCATCATTATTTACTGAACCCTGTCATTGTCTTTCTAGGTGGACATTACCCAATTTTCGTAATTCTTCCATGTTCCTTTGCAATATTTTCTATTTGAGCACTTAAATACCTCACATATTTTTTCTCAACAAATGGAAAGTTTGTTCTCTTTCATAATCTTAATTAGGATTCTCAATGAAGTTAATTTTAGTCTGATAATGAAAATGACATACTCACTGAAAATATGTCCTTGATAGGCCCTAGGGAACAACAACATAGGCGATGCCTTCTATATCAGTAATCAGTGTTACTAAGCTATCTAATAAATAGCTTTGACTTAAAAATACAAATACTAATATTTCTTATATGACACAAAAATTAGTTCTACACATTTCTGCATAATACAATTCACCGAATGAATTAGGCAGTGATTTTAAGGATCTGCCATCCCGCCTCTGAAGCTAAATTTTTATCAAGAGGTGATACAGCAAAAGTCCTATGGTGAGGCTGACTGAAGGAAGACATATTCTAAAATAGCAAATGGTAATATTTTTGGAGAAATTATTATATGTTGGGCATTTCCCTAAGAACTTTACACATATTAAATAATGTAATTCTTACTAGGCGAGTAGAAGGAAAATAAGTAGTATTATTTTTAATGAACAGATAAGAAACTTCCCCAACATTTCAATCTAAAAGCACATTAAAAGTTCATGAATATGTGTGAGGCATATGTGTGCTCTGTATGAATAATACAACATGAACACATCAATGAAACTGTACTCTGTGTATGTGTATACACATGTGTGGGTAAATGTACAAATAGATTTAGCTAGGGAAAGAAAACACACATATGGTCCAATTTAAAGACTGAAATTTAAAGATTTTTCCATCAGTGTTCCTGATAACCACATCTTTTTAGTTGGTAAATACAGAAAAATAATTCTAGTGTCAGTTTTCCATTGGCAAGTATATTAGCAGATTAAATTGTTGACATATGCAAACTGATTTTCACAGCTCCGACTGACTGATAGCTTTAGACACAAGTCACGTAAACAGTTTTGTTGTGATCCCTGTCATACAGAAATCCATACAAATCATTCAGAAATCACTAGTTTAAATATTTTACACGAAATATGTCACAAGTTGCGACTGCCAAGATGCCTCATAACCACACTGCAGCTTTCTGTGCTGCTGGGATCGTGGCTAGGGGATAAAGTCCACTTGGCAGGGCCCAGTGCCCAGCCATTTCCTAATAGGCTGTCCTCAGACATGGGAATAATGATTATTTACTAACATGCATTTGTGTGTCCGTCCTTCCTTCCTTCCTTCCTTCCTTCCTTCCTTCCTTCCCCTTCCTTCCTTCCTTCCTTCCTTCCTTCCTTCCTTCCTTCCTTCCTTTTTTTGTTGTTGTTCCTGGGGATTGAACTCAGGAGTGTTCAACCTCCAAGCTACACCTCCAGCCCTTTTTATTTTTTATTTTGAAACAGGGTCTCATTAAATTGCTGAGACTGGCCTTGAACCTTCGATCCTCCTGGTCTTAGCCTTACAAGTACCGGGGATACAAGCATGTGCTAGGGCACTCCGCTAAGCATTCTTTGAAACAAACAAATATCACCACAGATGCAGGACAAAAATAAGTATGGCCCTACAGTTTCAACTTAATTATGACAATACTTTCTAAAAAAAAAAAAAAGCCCCAAAACTTCTCCCAGGAAAACCAACTATTAAAAATCCTGGGTGAAAATCTGGCACAAAGCAAAATCGGATGTACATGAACAGTAGCATGCCAGGCCTGTTCTATATGGTTATTAATAATATTTTTAAAAATGAGGCAATTTGTTCATTTTTTCAACTAAAATGTTTAAGTACCTACCACCTGTCAGCTGTTGATCTAGGTGCTGGGGATAAGGCAAAGACCAAGTATCTGTTCTTAAGGCCCTTATATTTAAGTGGGAGAGACATACCATTATAAGTAATGAAAACAACTTCAGATGATGATCTATGAAACTAGAATCAAAACCATCAAGAGTCTATAGAGAGAGCCTACAGAATGGGAGAAGATCTTGCCAGCTATCCCTCTGATAGAGGACTAATATCTAGAATATATAAAGAACTTAAAATACTTTACACTAAAGAAACAAATAACCTAATCAAGAAATGGGCAACTGAATTGAATAGACACTTCACAAAAGAAGAGATACAAATGGCAAATAAATACATGAAAAAATGCTCAACATCATTAGCAATCAGGGAGATGCAAACCATAACTACACCGAGATTCCATCTAACCCCAATCAGAATGGCAGTCATCAAGAAGTCAAAAACCAATAAGTGTCAGCAAGGATGTAGTGAAATAGGAACTGTTCTACACTGTTGGTGGGACTGCAAATTAGTTCAGCCACTATGGAGATCAGTGTGGAGATTCCTCAGAAAACTGGGAATGGATCCACCATATGATCTGGCTACACCACTCCTGGGTATCTTTCCAAAGGGGCCAAAATCAGAGAAATACAGTAATGCATGCATACTCATGTTCATAGCAGCACAATTCACAATAGCCAAATTATGGATCCATCCTAGGTGTCAATCAACAGATGAATGGATTACAAAATTATGGGATATACACACAATGGAATTCTACTCAGCAATAAAGAAGAACAAAATTGTGTCATTTACAAGAAAATGGAAGGACCTGGAGAACATTATGTTAAGTGAGATTAGTCAATCTCAGAAAGTGAAGGGTCATATGTTTTCTCTAATATGCACAAGCTAGGGAGTAACTGGATACCAGAGGGACTCCAGATAATGGAGGAGAAACCTCAGCAGAGCCAGGGAGGTAGTCTAAGGGAAGGGGAGGGGTAAGAGTGAAGTTCATTAATGGAATTACTACCATCAACTATGTGTACATATGTGAAGATACCAATGTCAATCTCAGTACTCTGTATTGGAAAGAGGAGGCGGGGGGGGCTATCAAATGCCGTGTGCGTGTATGTCACTGTCAACATGATTTACATTATGATGTGAGACTATAATGCACCAATAAAAGCATATTTTAAAAAAGGAAATGAATCATATATCAGTGCTAAGGAGGGTATTGTGAAACTATAAAATACATTTGACTATAAAATATAAATTCTATATGTACTCTCAATATGTTCACCATCAGTTTTTTAGGTGCCTCATGGAAGGGTTCATTCTTCTTGTTTCTTTTATGTGTTTCCCTAAATGTCTTAACACTATTCTTAGCAAAGTATGGTACATTAAATACTTTAACAATAAAAAAGCCAAACAACCACAAATTACAACCATAAGTAAGATAGCATTTAAGCAAACCAATTCATCTAGTCCAGCCCAACTGTTTTCCCTTCAGAAATTCCAATGTCATAGAAGACCTTCATTTCCAGTTTTTCAAACACATTTAATCCCTCCCCCAAATAATTTCCCCCATAACTGAGGTTAACCCCATTCCACTGGCAAGTAACGCTCTCAAGCATGGGCACTAAAGTGGCTGCTACAAATTGCATTGGAAACACTTGAGGAGACATCAAAATACAAATTGTTCAGGCATCTGCCATGCAGCAGAATTTCCTGGAAGGTCTGTAGGGCAGACCAGAGCTGCTGATGTTATATGGACTGCAATATAAAATCTTCCCATCTGTTTGGAACTTATTTCACCCAGCCCAGTTCCAAATGTCAGTGGAAAATACCTATTCACAAATGGCAACAATCAGAATGAAGCATTTGGTGGTTCTCTAGACAGAGAAAGATGTTTTATGGTTAACAGCACTGGCTCAAAGGAGGGATAAAACTGAAACTGATACCCACGAGGATAATTACCATTTTCCCCTGAATTTAGGTGGCAGTTTGTATGGGTGTAGCATTCACCTATCCCTCTCATATTGTGTGGTAGACACTCCTAGATCATCTCATGCTTTTATTCAGTGGGAAACATGGTGCTGGTGGCTAAACTGTTTTACTGGTGCTTACCAATAATGCCATAATCAGGGGGCTGTAGGCATGAAAGAGACAACCTCAGTTTTGAAATGACCTTAACTTGGGAGGCCTAACCATCAATTTACAACGTGTGTGTGTGTGTGTGTGTGTGTGTGTGTGTGCATTTCCATGTTCTAAGCAGAAATCATTCCGTAATTGGGCAAAGCCATCCAATGTGGATGACACCAGCCATCCATATTCTCTTGCACAATCCTTATTTTGACCAAATAAGTGCTTCTGTATATAGTTTCTCTCACAGTATAATCTGGTTTCTTTTCACTTTAGCTTGGGTATTATTACTGGTTCCTTCCTTCCCCTCATCTTCCATAACCAAACCACCTATTATTTGCATCCAAAGAAGCTCCAAGCCTTCTGTTCACTTACCACAACTACCTTATTCCAGTAACCATCATTTCTCACCTGTGTTTTAGCGAATCCACTTCCTGACTGCCTGCTTTATACCCACTCTCGCCCTCAGTGACTCCAGCAGACACAACGCCACTAGAAACACCATTGCAAAAGGTATATCTCAGGCTGGGGATGGAATTCAGTGGCAGAATGCTTGCCTGGCATGCACGAGGCCCTGGGTTTGAGCCACAGTACTACCAAAACAAGAAAAAAAACCTTCACATCTCATCGTGTCAGTCACTTCCATGGTTCTGTTCTTTTAATGCTCCCCTACATCCTTTGTCCTTCCATGACACATCTCCTTCACGCAGGACAACATAGTTGTTTGTAATCTGGCCTCTGCCAGTAACATTCCGTAACACATGCTCTCACTCTCTTCAACCCTTTAGTGTGCAATACACAGGCACTCCTCAAAATCACCATTTTCTATTCTCTCTGGCCTGTAGTCACCATCACACATGCTGGAATATTCTTGTCTACCATTCCTCAACTGGATAGCACCTACTCATTCCTCATGTTTCATCTCAAAGGATATTGTCTCAGGAAAGTCGTCTGATCCTTCCCCTTCCCTAGGTCAATTTCCTCTACTACACAACTCCCAGAGAACTCATCATCCTGGAAAAGATTTATTAACTGTCTTTTTCCCCATCACGGGTTCAGCACAGACTCAGAAACCCTGACCCAGTCTTGTGGCCACTACCACACATATCAGAATATTCTTGTCCGGGACCTGCCTGTCCAAGTTCAATCCATCCATCCATATACACACATATCCATTCACTCACTCACTTATACGTTGAGGTATTAGGGATTGAACCTGACAGGGATTTCTGACCTCTGAACTATACCTCCAGCTCTATTTTATTTCAACAGGGTCTCACTAAATCTCTGTGTGTTGTCGTTGCAACCTGCGTTCCTCTTGTCACAACCCCAAGTACTGGGAATACAGTTGTGTGCCACCATGCCCAAACCTGGCTCTACTATTTATAAGGTATGAGACCATGGGCAAATTATTGAATCTCTCTGTGCCTCAATTTTGTCACCTATTATTAACAAGGGTAACAATGCCGGACGTGGTGGCGCACGCTTGTAATCCCAGTACTTTGGGAAGTGGAGACCGGAGGATCCAGGTTCGCGGCCAGCCTCAGCTCTCTCTCTCTCTCCCCCTCTCTCTACCTAGTGAGGCCCTCCGCAACTTCATGAGACCCGGTTTCAAAATAAAGTATAAAAAAATAGGGCCGGGGGTGTAGCGCGGAGGCAGAACGCCCCTGGGTTCAATCCCCGGTACCGCAAAAAAAAAACAAGGGTAACAATAGTTCCTCACCATAAGTCTGTTGTAAGAATTAAAAAAAATAAAGAATAAAAAAATAGGGCTGGGAAAAAAAAAGAATTAAAACAGATCAATTGTGTTTCCAATAAAATCTTGCGTACAGTAAGAATTCAAGGAATGTTAGTGGGTGATACTATTGTGGTCATTTTTGCTTATGACAAGTGGAATACGTGTCTTCTTCACCACCATAATTCCAATGCCTAATACACAGATACTAAATGATACCAATTCAATTTCAGCATTTCTCATTCAGCATGATTATAAAGGGGTTCAGAGACTATCTCTATGAAACCACCAAAAATGAAAATCATTAACATTTTCTAAGTTACTAGGCTCTGCCATACATAGATGAGAAGGATACACGGAGAAGACATAGCACCTCATACGTAAAGGAAGCCTTGGTTATAAATGTCTCTCCTGTCTCTCCATTGAGTGAAAGAGTTAACATGAGTGTAATTTTAAATTGTATAAACCTCATTCAATATTCATCAAGTCTGAGGTGTTCCTTAATCCTCCCTTAGCTTCAACATGGAAGTACTGTGGATCAAAGAGCTCACTTCACACAGATAGTGTTTCATGAAAGCAAAAGATACCACATTTATCCCCTGGCACCAAGTAAGTGGGCTGAATCTGTTCCAGCCACTGCAGCAAGACTTGGGGGAGAGGGGGCTGAGGCAAAGATGAGAGGGCATATGGGGGCACAGGGGACCTATATAGAAAGTATTCCTGAACTTTGGCATTATACTGATTTTTCTTAAAAAAAGAATTGTTTAAGCCTAAAGAGAGTTTTGAAATATGTCTGCAAAGCAGATTCCTGTCCTTCAAAATAAGTGGGAGAAAAGATGATCAAGTTTTATTCCTTGAATTGTCCACCAGATGCACTGTTCACATGCTGTGCCTTTTTGGTGCCACCTGTATTTATAGGTTAGAAAGTTGATATAAATTTTGAAGGTAACATGATACGATAGCTATATAAAAGGTGTTTAAAAGTTCTGTTTGCTGTGCAAATACAGTATTAAGATATCACCATGAAATCTAAATCTTTACAAATTGGATTTACTTAAATCAGATATACCTACAGCATTATAATGTTCTAGTTTAAAACATGATCAGTCCTTCCCATGTAACTTGTACTGATCTGTCAGCGAGCCCTGACATTTCTTCCTTTTACACATCTTCCCAAGTCACCATTCACCATCCTTCCCACTGTGAGCACTGGGTATCTAAGATATCAGCAGTATATCTTAGAAGGTCTTATAACTCCCTTCCACACATCCCACATTTCTGTCTTACTACTCAACCACCTATAATGGATTCCCATTGCTTAGCCTAAATTCCTTTCCATGGCTTACAAGTCTGGCAGAGTTACCTTCCACCTCATCTACCTAAGATACTCAGCCTCTACTCCATCTACACACTTCCCCACCTCTGGGAAGTTTCCCTATTTTCAATACTCCATGCTCATTGCCTTTCCCTGGGTTAAACTGTTTCTTTCTCTATAACCTCACCTCTCTCTGGAACAGAGGCTATCCAGTTATTCCTAGTTTAATTCGTGTTTAGTGTTGGGTTTGGGTTTGTTTATGGGTTGTAGACTCTTGGAGGGCAAGGTTGTATCTTCAGATTTATTTATTTTCCTATGATGCTGAGCTGAGTACAAGCATGCATCACATGTATAATTCCTTAACCCATATGCTTCCATAAAAGTCAAAGGGAACATTTTTTTTTCAAATCCTATTTTCCTCCTATAACAGCAGAAACAAAAATAAGAGATCCATATGGTCTGTAAGAGTCAAGGAAGCTTCCTGGTGCATGGTGAGGTACAAGCATTGAACCTGGGGGTTTTACAAAGGAGCATGAAGAGCAGTGGAAAGAGGCATGTGGGAATCGAGGGGAAACAAAAGGTATTAGCTGACAAAACTAGAAGGTATTTCCTGATTAGACTAATTAGGCCTTACATTCGATAACTTGGTCTTGTAAGTAACTGGCTGTCATTACAGGTTCATGAGTTCAAGAGGGGCTTTAAGAAGAAAACTTCTGAAGCTTGAAAATATATATATATATTTTAGGACTATCCTGAAGGCACAGAATTCTTCGAAGTCGATACTAAAGCATTTGAGATGTGTAGCATGGACTTTGTGCCCCAAAACATCTCATCATGCTCCATCACAGATGCAGTGTAGTGCAGACAAAACTCCTTGCCACATCCAAAACTCCAGTTGCTAAAGATAGGAACAAATGACAGAAAACAGGCCTCCTAGCTGGGGATAGTGTAGCTTCACCACAATATATGAAGAGGACACAGCAAGGGCTGGTGAGCAGACCTGATGCATATCAAAAACTGGCCGAATGGTACCACAGTACTCTCTTGCAAGAGGTGAAGACATTTCCTGGTAGAAACACTATTACCAGATGAAAGAATGATAATAATAGAAAGTAGCCTAGTCAGGTGCCCTGGCACATGCCTGTAATCCCAATACCTAAGCAGGCTGAGACAGGAGCATTGCAGTTTCAAGGCCCTCCTCAGCAACTTAGTGAGACTCTGTTTCAAAACAAAAAATAAAAAGGGCTGGGGGTATTGAGTGGGGGTAGAATATACCTGGGTTCAATTCCTAGTATCAAAAAAATAGATAAAAATTGTATTCAAGGACATGAAACATGATGAATGAGCCAGAAGGCAGAAGTTTTAGAATCCTCCCATTTAAATGCCCACAAGAGTATCTGCAAGGTATGAGATTATATAAACTATGATCTAGTTTAAAGTATCCAGATTTAAAATGTACTCTTTTCCTTTTCCCTTCCCTCCAGACAGACATTGCCATGTCTTCTTGCAAACATCATTGCCAAGACAGATTTAGAAGGCAACTAAACCAAACTACACCATGGATATGCTCAATGTAGATAAGGAAATCTTCAGTTTCAATAGCATGAAAAAGCCTGGACAAACATGGCTTCATCCAGGACCAAGCCCTTCCCCATATATATCTGCTTTTTAACCTCTATCTATAACTCATCAGTGTTCAGAGTGGTTTGATAAGCTGCCTTCACTTCCCTCCCCATCTTTCTATCAGTCCAAGATGAAAAAAAAAATCTGGATGACCTTCCTGGGTCTGCAAGGGAGACTGGCCTATTGAGAGCCTCCTTAACCTCCTTCATACCTTCTCACATAAAGTCACCTGGCTACTGTACATTATGCACAACTCTTAAAGTCTCACAATTCTGCTCAGATATATCAGTTATATCTAATAGGAAGACTGATAAGGAAGAGAGGAGAAAAAATAATGGGGGAGAAGGAGGAAGAATGAAAGGGAAAGGGAGAAAGGAGGAAGAGAGATGGGTAATTCTCATGTTTACTGAAATAATCTGCATTTACATCTTTAAGTGAAACTTTGACTCACATATTAGAATCATGTTCCCTCTATGAATTGTTAACTCACTGCTGGATATAACTAAATTTATATTGACCCAGAATCCCCAAGGAAAACAAAATTTACAAGCAGTCAAAAAGTATCTGTGGGTCCCAACGGACAAATGTTACAGATGGTGCAAGTTAAGTGGAGAAAAAGCCAGCAGACTGACCAAGATGGGCCAAAACTGAAAGAGAAGAGACCTGGAGGTTTGGAGAAAAACCCATGGTTGCTTTCTATAAGTCTATGCTGTTGTCTGAATGTGAAGAAGAAATATTACTAAATACTTTACCTACTAGGATGAAGGAAATCCAGGTCTAGCTTCTTCCAGAAAAGTTCAGTGCCAGGCAAGGATAAGAATCTCCAAGCTGTGGCCCTGTAGAACTGGTTCCTAAATGGTGAATACATAGAACTCAGAGTTGTATTCTGTGCTAAACCAGTTTAGATAGGATCTAGGTAAATGAATTTCTGGGCACAAGAGCTAAATAAGTTCATTGTCTTTTTTCAGTAGGTAACAACTGTTCTGTACTGTTGGTGCTGCCCTGCATCAGCACTACTCAAGGACATCAAACTTGGATTACGGGTCTCATGGCTCTAATGGCTAAATTAGACTAAACATCACAACAAAATATCCTAGAAATCTGTGTGCCAAGCCTGGCCTATTTTGAATTCTGGTTTCAAACATTAAACTGAAATTTACTCATTAATATCTACATGTGCTGCAGGTTATTTTAAACTCAGTCTGTCCAAACTGAAACGATCATGCATCTCTCATACCAGCTCTGCCTTTACTATTTCCTTTGTAAATACTCTCATTCAGGAGTCTTAGCTGAAAACTATAGACCCCTCTTCTTTACTCTTTTATTTCTAGCTAAGTCCAATCTATAAATTACTAAATATTCCTGAGTTCCTTCCTACCCTTAATTACTCTTTCTACTTGAACTTAGAACGACATACAAAACCTCTCCCTGCCTCCCCCTACTAATTTGATAGGCTAAAACTCCCCAATTCCTACCACTTTTTTTTCTTTTTTTGTGGTACTGGGGATTGAAACCAGGAGCATTACAATTCTGAACTACACCACCTGTCCTATTTTATTTTTTTAAATTTTAAAACAAGGTCTCACTAAGTTGTGGGGGCCCCATTAAGTTGCTTATGCTGGATGTGAACCTTTAATCCTTCTATCTAAACCTCCCAAGTACTGGAATTACAAGCGTGCACCGCCATGCCTGGCTCTCCCAAAACTTTTTATATAAAAATAATATTATTCTTCAGACTGCAGCCTGAATAATACTTCTTTAATCTTTTTTTTGTTGTTGTTGTTAAAGAGACTACTATCTGTTTTAAAATTCCATGATTCTAGTCAGGTGTGATAGGACATGCTCCTAATTCCAGTACATGGGAGGCTGAGACAGGAGAATGGCAAGTTCAAGGCCAGCCTCAGCAACTTAGCCAAACCCTTTCTCAAACAAAAAATAAAAGGACTGGGGGTATAGCTCAGAGGTAGAGCACCCCTGGGTTCAATCTTCGGTACAAAACAAAAACAAAAACAAAAAGCATGATTCCTCATTGCCAGCAACCTTCAAAAGCGAATCCCAACCTCAGTTCACCAAGCTCATTCACATTCAAGCCACGTGGCCTCTTTTACCTTGGACCCCAGCAATACATATGCCACACCTTCTGAACAGTATTTAACCTTCATAGCCCATCTGAGAGCATCCTCTCCCTGACATGTATCTCTAGAGATTCCCTCCTTCCTCTTTGTTCCCAGAATCCTTTATACACATGGCTATCAAGGTTCTGATTATGTGCTTATTTGCATTTCTTTCCTTCTTTTTCTTTCCCTTTCCCTCTCCATTCCCCTCTCTCCCTTCCTTCACTTTTTCTTTCTTTTTTTCTTTCTGATATTCTACCTCTGAACTACACTACCAGCTCCATTTTTAATTTTGAAACAGAATCTTGCTAAATTGCTGAGACTGGCCTCAAACCTGTGATCCTCCTATTTTAGCCTCCCCAGTCCTGGGATTACATGCATGGGCCACCAAGCCTGTCTTTGTTTTCATAACTTTCGACCTAAAGAGACAGAACATCTAAGGAACAAGGACCCTTTTGGGGAACCTTTAGTGGGTGCTTAACAAACATCTGTTGTTGAAAAAACAAAAAGAGACGTTTAGTGCTCCCATATTTATCTTAACAAACAGAACCACAACTTCTGTTTTAGAAATGGCAAAAACTCAAAAAGGTAATGCATGTAATGGCAGAGGATAACAGATCCACAGGCTGTTACCTTTCCTCAGGTACACAAGCACATCACTTTAAGGTGCTGGCAAGCACAGCTGGGCAAAAGCCAACTCCCACAGAGTGGCTGCATTTGTCTTGCTAAGGGGTGGCAACGACAGCATCTGTCAAGATGAGATTGAACAGAGGATCTCAGAACCAAGCAGAGCTGTAACAGGATGCACCAGTATCTGGTTGGAGTGCAAACAAGGTATGCTTTCTTCCTCTAGTACACAGCAGGCACCATGCCAAACACACACAGTATCTGCTATTTTTGCAAGTCTAATAGGGTCTGGTGAGGGGAGGGGTAAGAGATCAGCAGTTCATAATGACTCTCATTATGTCGGGTGCATTTTGAGCCAAGATTAGACACTAGACAATCCTCTGTCCAGTGTCAAGGGCTTTCAACTGCCCTTTCATCAGGATAATTCCACTTCAAACTAATTTAGGTTTCTTATAACTCAAGCTACCAAAACTGATACACATTACTGTTTAAGCCTAGAAAAAGAGGTCAATGTCTGCTCCAAATAGAAATAAGAGTCTCAGGTTCAGAGTCTTTGACTGCTACACATGAGCTACGGCAGAAACAGGCCACCACACAATCTCACACTTCTTCTGATCTCTGTCAGGTGCTTTGCAGAAACTCTTCTTGGAAGAGCATCCCCTGCCCTTCTTAGTGGCACCTCCACTTCTGTAGATTACAGTCCTTTCAACATAAAGCCAGGGAAACAATTTTGAAAGACCTCTAGAGGAGAGTTTGAATTCACTAATTATTTATGTGTGTGGGGGGGGATTGGGGATTGAACCCCAGGACATCCTAGCCCTATATTTATTTTTATTTTGAAACAGGATCTGATAAAATTGCTGGGGCTGGCTTTGAACCTGTGATCCTCCTGCCTCAGCCTCCCAAGTATTGGGATTACAGGCATATGCCACCACACCTGGAAATCAATTCTTAATAAAATCAATGAGGTTACATGAGCTTTACTTCCGAAGGATAAAAACTGAATTCTGCAACTAATTATTTTCTATTTAAGTCTAAACAACAAAAATAATAAATCTCTAAACTAAACATTTACAGCCAAATTAGCAGAGTAGACACTAATGCAGAATTTTAGCAATTATTCACTACCTTTTCAAGCAATAATTGTTAACTTTATTCTTCCAATCATGGAAAATGTTTTGTGACAATACAGAAGAGGAAGGGACAAAGGATTCAAGAAAACAAAAATGAAATTTATACTAATAAGTGCATAGAATGGGAAGAAAAATAAGAAGTGGCTAATAAACTACGCCAAATACTTTCCTATTTTTTTTTATCTAAAAACTTACAGTAGTAGCCAGGTATGGTGATGCCCACCTGTAATCCCAGTACTTGGGAGGCTGATACAGGAGGATTAAAGGTTGGAGGCCAGCATGCAGTAACTTAGCAAGACCCTGTTTTGAAATTTAAAAATTAAATAAATAAACAGGGATGGAGGGGTAGCTCAGAGGCAGAACACCTGTGTTAAATTCCCAGTACCCTTCCCAAACACAAACTTATAACACTTATTTCATACAGAATCAAAAGTGCTATGACTTTCTAGGAAAGGTAATGCATATTGTTGGGATTCATAGAGAGTACAAGTTAATTCATAGGGATCCTAAATCCTGAAATGGATTATACAAAGAAATAACTCAAGTGACGGTGACCTACTAAATAGGAAAGGTCACATTTCAAGGGTCCAAAACTTACTTTTTTTTGTGGTACTGGGGATTGAACCCAGGGGTATTCTACCTCTGAGCCACACCCCCAGCTGGATTTTATTTCTTATTTGGAAACAGGGTCTCACTAAGTTGCAGAGGGCCTCACTAAGTTGTCAAGGCTGGCTTCGAACTTACCATCCTCCTGTTTCAGCTTCCAAAACATGCACCACCACATCCGGCTCAAAACTTACTTTCTAAACATATAATCTCTAAAAGGATGCATTTTAAGGTTAACATTCTAAATTTTCTATTAAGTAAAGTCATCTTATGTATCTAGTTATGCACATGTAGACACATCAAGGTATCTGCATGTTTATGTAGGTAAGATTTAATGTGGTATGGTTTCATATGGTGGCAATCTCACAGAGTTATCTGAGTACATACCTGAGCCATTACTTAAATAGTACTCTAATACTGTAAAGAAACATTACTGAGATTTTTATTAAACTTTTTATTAAAATAAAACATACAAATAAAAAAGTTGCTTGGAAGTATAATGTTTGCACACTGAAAAAAAAGTATTTAACCAGCACCCACATCAACAAACAGAACATACTGGCATCCCAAAGGCCACCAAATGCATGATTATACTTCAGTAGGGCAATGTTGCCGTTATCCTTAAGTCATTACAGGTAATGACTAACTTTGACTTTAAAAGCTTCCATTCTAGAAGCCAGGGATCATTTTGTTATAACATATCTCAAGATTTTTGAGGAAAGCCAAATTCTCAAGTATTCTAAAAACCAGTAATTCAAAGCCGCCATCATACACTCATAAATCTGGATTAGAATTTAACAATTATTGTTGGGTGTGATGGAGCACTCCTGTAATCCCAGTACTCGGGAGGCTGAGACAGAAAAATCACTGGTTTGAGGCCAGCCTCGGCAACTTAGTGAGACCCTATTTAAAAACAAAAAAAAATAAAAAAATAAAAATAGGGCTTGGGGTGTAGTTCAGAGGTAGAATACCCCTGGGTTCAGTCCCAGAACCACACACAGAAAAAAAAAAAAAAAAAAAGAAGAGGAGGAGGAGGAGGATTTAACAGTTGGTCTCATTCACTCATTTAATGAAGTAGAAATTAAAGTCTATTGTTGCAAGTCCTAGATTAACTCATGCTAAGTTTTCAACAGTCAAGCCAAGCCAATATTAGAGGACAGATTGCATTAATCATCAAGGTGAACTATTAAAATTCTAAAGTAATTCAGTAGGATAGGCCTGGTAATTCTAAAATGGCTCTAGGCCTTTAATTTACTGCTCTCTGATGTCTTAAGGAAACCTTATAGTAAATACCTGTAAGTACATTAACTTTCTAGTTAGCAAATTGCAACTGTGCTTACCCCTTCTGCCTACCCTTCCTCCCTATCTTCCTCATTATTTTCTCACCTTTTAAACCTCTCCTGAAACATGACTTCAGTCTTCAATAAGTCTTGCCCAAAAACAAGGGGGATTGGGGGGAGTTCTAAATCTGATACCCCATCTATATTTTTATACCAGCTGGAAATGCTCTGCTCAATGAAAGAAGGCTGAGAACTTGATGTTTCAGCAACGAAGAACAACACAGCACTTTTCCATTTGGAGCTGCAGAGGGAGCCAGAACCATGTAATGTGAACAAGTTATATATAAGCTCTCTGGAACTGGAATGAATCTAAGGATAGGGAAAAACATAAACTCGTGCATATCACAGATACCACACATACTGGACTTACACACCACCACCAGTCCTCAGACCTGGGGAGATTATGAAAGGATCGTGTTGGAAACATCATATAACTTATTTTTAAGAAGATGAGCAATAATAGGAAAACACAGCTAGTTTGTTCTATAAAGTGAAAAGAGAACGAATTAAAAAGGGAGTCATCAATTCCAAAATTCTTCAGCCATGGTAAATCATCAACACTCTCAAATTAGCAGACTGTCCAACAAGGGAAGGGTAACTCTTTAATCTGAGAGATCACTTTATGTAATATTTCTGGAACAGAGTTTAATAAAACTGGCCTTTATGATCTTCACTCTCTAAAACATAGTATTGAGTTCAGGATGTACCAAGGGAAATGCAGAAGGCAGGGTCAGATGGTGACAAACGTTTCAAAAAGTAAGACTGCCAACACAAAAACAGAGAAACCCTACACTGATTCCCACCAAAGTCAGTGATATTGCCAGAAGTCAATAAGGTAGATCCAGTAAGTCTTGCACCTCTGAAACTACATCTGATTATAGAAAAATACCACAACAAACACAGAAGAATGGAAAAGATAGTCATTCTTCTGATCAATGGCAAAACAACAGTTAACTAGTAATTCCAAGCAATAAAGAGAGCTCATTCTCTGATAGCTCTTTCACAACAAATCCAAGATACCTAATAACAAGATACAATGATGTCAATGTGGCTTATACTGTATTATGGAGACAGTTAAGAGTCTACATAATACAGAGGTTCTAGGTAAAGCCTTAAAATTACACTGAGCTTAAAACTCTAGCTTGCTTGGTTCAAATCAAACATTAATCAAGTACCCTATGCCAGACACTGCATGAAGTTCTGAAGATGCAAGAATGAAGAATCCGGTTTCAAGCAGTATACCAAGTAAGAGAGGAAACAGGAACAATAAATAAAAATGGTGAGCGTGTGCACAAGCCAGAGAAAGAGTATGAATCCAAAATCTAAAATGTGCAAAAGTACATCCTTCCCAGAGATACTATTTTCTTTGAAATGTCTAAGCAGGGATGGGAGGGTAGCTCAGCGGCAGAATACTTGCCTAGCATGTGTGCTGAGTTTGATTCACAGCACTGAAAATAAATAAATAAGAAAATACACTAGTCATTAAATAATTATGCTCTATCAACATACATATTTTATGCTGAGTTTACAAATGCAGATTTTACAATGAATCAAAATGTATCAATAAATATTCTGAGTACTTACCTAAGGTGTGGCAAAGACCTAGGGCAACAGAACTTTTATTCTGAGAATATTCCCTACACTCCAATGATATTTATTATTTTTGGTATAAATGATCATGTTCTCTGTAGATTTCTAACCAAAAAAGAAATGTCAAATATATTAAGAAGCAAAAGAGAACTAACAGGACTTCAAGAACAAGTCCACTGGACCAAAAGAGAAGGCAGGAAAGAATAAATTATGATCTTGAGATTGGCTGAAAGGAGAGAAATGATGATGTCACTGAAAGAAATAGGGGATGAACACTTCTGGTCAAGATGGATAGAATAAAAAAGACCAGATATACACTCTTGGCTGAAACGACTGAGAATACTCAGAACAATATATGAAACAATGTTTTTCAAGACAGTAAACCTGAAGCCACTAAGGACAATGATCCTGAGATGCAGGAAACAAATGAGGAGAGCCCAGTGACTGTCCCAACTTACTGGCTGGAGAGTTTTGCTGGTGCAATGCAAAGAAGGTAAATTGAGGAAGAATCAGGGGGACTCCATTGAATTGAGAGAATGCAGTTGATTCTAAACAAACCAATGTAGCTAGAGTTCATAGGATAAAGTTCAAAAGAGAGCTACACAGAGTGAAAACCCCAGAGATATCCAGAAAGCTCCCCTGAGAATATAGCAGAATACAGATCTACTCTTAAGTACAAAACTATGCAAGGTTGGGCAAAGAAAAAAACTGAAAGGATTAGAAGGAACATTTTCTGGCATTCACAATGGACTGTGACCAATACCTGCTCCCACCAGCAAGACGGAAAAACTCCTGCTTTACAGAGTATTGCATTGGATATGCAAGAAGGTCTTGCAAGAGTAACGATAAATAATCTGCACTAGACTGACCTCTTTCCCAGATTCCCCTTAACAAATCCTAAAAACAAGATCAAACTGTTTGCAACTAACTTTACTGCCTACCAGAACAAAGATCAAGAAGACTCACAACCTGTGTATGGTGGCCCATGCCTGTAATCCTGTACTCCCAGTACTTGGGAGGCTGAGATAGGAGCATCACAGGCTCAGCAAAGTAGTGGGACTCTCAGCACTTTGGGAGACACAGGTCATAACAAAAAATAAAAGGGGCTGGGGATGTGAATGGAAGGGAAAATGCCCCTGGTTCCAATCCCATATATATGTCATATACATATATTACACAAAAAAATTGCAGAAATACAAAAACATCTAAGCATCTAGCAAGGTAAATATCACAATGCCTGGCATCTAATCAAAGATCATCATCAGGAAAACAATGAGGGAGAAAACATGACACATAACAAATAATCAATAAATTGAATTGACCCAGAACTGCCACGAAGTTAATTGTAAACAAAGCCACTACAGTTATTGTTAACCTATATTCCATACATTCAAATAGTTAAATAGAAACAAGAAAGACATGTTTAAAAAACACTCAAAGCACACTTCTAGAAAACAAACTACAATGTTGACAATGAAACTGCATAAGATTAATAACAGCTTAGACAAAGAAGATTGTTGAACTTGAGGCATAGCAAAAGCAACGCTCCAAAATGAAACAGAGAGAAAAGAATGAAGAAAAATAAAAACAGCACCAGTCAACTGTGAGAAGGAAAGCAGTAATAGCAATTAGAGTTGCTGAAAAGGAGAAGTAGGGAGATCCCTCCCCAAAAAAATAACCTGAAAAAATAATGACCCAAATTTTACAAACTTGTTAATAAATGAACTCAAAGATCAAAGAAGCTCAACAAGTCCAAAACACAGGAAACATGAATAAAACTACTCTAAAGTACAACACAATCAAATGCTTTTAAAACAATAATAATTTTAAAGGCAGTCATAAAAAATTCTTATTCCATTAGGAGGGACTAAGAATGACATTACATTTCTTATGACATACAATGAGAGAAGACAGGAGACCAATACCTTCAAAGTACTGAAAGAAAAGAAAAAAAAGTCCACCTATAGTGCTATATAATTCTACAGCCAGCAAAACAAAAAAAAAAATTTAAGAAGCAAAGGCAAAAGTTGAAAAATTTCATTACTATTAGACTAATGCAGCAAGTAATGATGAAAGAAGTCCTTCAGGCAAAAGGAAATGTTCATATGTAAATCAAATCTATACAAAGGAATGAAGGGAAACAAATATAACAATATGCAGAAATACATAAATATTTTGTCTTACTAATTTCTAATTTAAAATTTCTTTAAAATATAATTGGCTAAGCAGAAATAATAACAATGAATTGTGGCCTTTTTTACATGCATAAAAGTAAAATTCATGTCATTAACAGCATAAAGGCTGGGAAGGAAGAAATAGAAGTACATGGAATAGTAACTATAACATTCCTATTCTATACATGACATGATATAATATCTCTGGAGGAGGGACTGATATAAGTTAAAGATATATGTAGTATTAACCCTAAAGGAATCATAAAAAATAAGAGAATGAAAAACTGTAACAAATAACTGAACAAAAGACATGAATGGAATCTTTTATAATACCTTAGTAACCCAAAAAGAGGTAGGAAAAGAGGAAAACAATGATGCGCCCAATAGGAAACAAATGACAATATGAGACTCAAACCTAACCTTAGCAACGGAAAAATGTCCAATTAAAAGGCAGAAAAATAGCCGGGTGTGGTGGCGCACGCTTGTAATCCCAGTACTTTGGGAGGCGGAGATTGGAGGATCCGGGTTTGCGGCCAGCCTCAGCTCTCTCTCTCTCTCTCTTTTTCTCTCTCCTCTCTCTACCTAGTGAGGTCCTCCACAACTTCGTGAGACCTGGTTTCAAAATAAAGTATAAAAAAATAAGGCCAGGGGTGTAGCGCAGAGGTAGAGTGCCCCTGGGTTCAATCCCTGGTACCGCAAAAAAAAAAGGGGCAGAGAAATTAAGTGAGATAATATACATGTATATATAGTGAGATAATATACATGTATATATAGTGAGATAATATACATGTATATATAGTGAGATATATAGATGTATATCAAAGTATATTTAAGAACAAAGACTATACCAGGGATAGAGATGGTTATCTCGTAATAATAAGGGATCAATCAAGACAACATAACAATTCTAAATGTTTCCACACCCAATTAAAAAGCTTCAAAATAGTTACAGAATAATAAGAAGAAAAAAAACCCAATTTTCAACTAGACTTGAATACATCTCTCTTAATAAGTAGGCAAAAAATGAAAAATGACATAATAAAACTGAACAACACTATAAACCAATGGGACTTGGCTGGCATTTATAGGACATTTCACCCAACTGCAGAAGAAAATTACATTTTTCTCTAGTGCACAGGAACATCAACAATGATACACCTTATTCTGGATCATAAATTGAATGCCATTAAATTTAAAAGTAGTCAAGTGACAGAGTATGTTTGTGTTTATTTTAAAGATCGCAACAAAGTTAAATTAGCAATCTGTATTAGAATAATCTCTGGAAAATCACCAAGTATTTGGGAAGTAAGTAATACACTTGTAAATAACCCACTTATCAAGAAAAAAAAATCACAAGAGAAGTTAAGTATTTTGAATTGAATGAAATGAAAACATATTAGAATTAGTGAGGTGCTGCTGAAGTGGTATTTTGGAGTAAACCTATAATATTAAATGCTCACATTAGAAAAGGAGATCTTAAGCCAGGCGTGGTGGCACACGCTAGTAATCCCGGTACTTTGGGAGGCAGAGACCAGAGGATCCGGGTTCGCAGCCAGCCCCAGCTCTCTCTCCTTCTCTCTCTACTAGTGAGGCCCTCCCCAACTTCGTGAAACCCGGTTTCAAAATAAAATATAAAAAAATAGGACCGGGGTTGTAGCGCGGAGGTAGAATGCCCCTGGGTTCAATCCCCGATACTGCAAAAAAAAAAAAAGGAGATCTTAAATAAAAATTCAACGATCTCAGCTTCTACCAAAAAAGGAAGAGAAAAGAAGAGACTAGAAGAGAAAGAAAAGAAAAGAAAAGAAAAGAAAAGAAAAGAAAAGAAAAGACAAGACCCATAAGCAATGTAAACGCAAAGTAAGTACAAAGATTAGAAATCAATGAAAAAAAAACAGTGAAAAGCAATGAAACCAACACTGGTTGTTCAAACAGGTCAGTAAAATTAATAAAGCCCAAGTTAGACTGACATGATTGAGGGAAAGGAGTAACCAGGGGAGACAGACAGACAGAGATATAGACAGATACTAACAATAAAGGATGTAGAATCACTATAGAGTCCATAGATAAAGAATAACAAGGTAATATAATACAAGTAACTTTATGTCAGTAAGTTCAACAACTCAGATGAAAAGGAAAAATTCCTTGATGATAAATTACCACAGCTGACTCAAAAATAAATAGTTAACATGAATAATTCATCATAAAGTAAAATAATGTTTAATATTTAATTTAAAATCATCTCACGTAAACAAAAAGCACTATTCCAAGCATATATTGACTCTCATAAATTGTACCTAACATTTAAGAGAGAAATCATAACAATTCTACACAAACTTTTCTAAGAAATCGAAGAGGAAGAAATATTTCTCTACCTATCCTACGAAGCCAGCATTGCTGTGGTATTAAAAGACATTACAGGAAAACTCCAGAACAATTTTATTCATAAACACAGAATATGTATGAATGTGAAGATTCTTTAAAACGTGTGGCAAAAAATCCAACAATGTATTTAATAATTAATAATCATGACCAGGAGGGGTTTACCACCAAAGGAAGGTTAGATTAACTCAGTAAGTCAGTCAATGAAATACTGTATTAAAAAGTAAAAGAGAAAAAGTCACATGGTCATCTGTATAGACAGAAAAAGCATTTCACAAAATATAACTTCCATTTTTGATCAAAACCAGAGACAAATTAATAACAGAATTAAATATTATAACAAAGGCCATCTATGAAAAACTTGACAGCTAATATCAGACTTACAGTGAAAGACTAGATTGCTTTTCCTCAGTAAAATCACAAACAAAGAAGAGATGTCCACTCTTACCAGTTCTATTAAACATGATGTTGTAGGTTCTAAACAGTATAGTCAAGAAACAGAAGACATACACAGTCAATATTCATTAAAAACGTATTATTAATGTATAAAATTCAATGGAATCTACAAAAAAACAATCAGAATTAATAAGTGGGGTTAGCAAGCTTGCAGGATAAATGACAGATATACAAAAATCAGCATATTTCTACATAATAATGAACTAGAAACAAATTTCTTAATAATTTGTTATTGCAACAAACATAAAACAGTTCCCTTTGAGAAATATATCAAGTGATACATGCATGTATGAATATAAAATTTTGAACCTCACTATTATGTATAATTACAATGCACCAGTAAAAGTATAAAAATGTGAAATATTTAAGAATAAATCTGACAAAAGATATGAAACACTTGTTTACTGAAAACTACATAATACTATTGGGACAAATAGAGAAATACACTTTATTCGATAGTTAGAGATGCAGTATTTTTAAACTTCCAATTCTCCCCAAATTGACATATTGAATCAATATAAGCTCAACAAACATACCAGCAGAACTCTTTGTAGAAACTGACAGGCTGGTTCTAAAATTCATAAGCAAATGCAAGGACCTAGAAAAGCCAAGCCAACTTCAAAAAGATGAATAAAGCTTGAGGATGTACACTATCTGATTTTAAGTTTTACTAAAAAGTAAGTTACAGTAACAAAGACTGTGTAATACTGTATAAACAGATCAATGGGACAAAACAGACAGTAGAGAAATAAACCTAGACATATGTGGAAAAACAATATTTTTACAAAAGTAAAAAGGCAATGCAATGGATAATGGATAACTTTTAAAAATGGCTTCAGGAAAATTTGATATTCTCATGCAAAATAAATTAACTTCGAGCTATACTTACCACATTAAAAAAACTGACTCAATATGGAACATCTACTATCTAGCTTATGTCAATTATACCTCTTGGCAGGATGGGGGGAGATAGGAAAGGCAGGAATTGACCAGCTAAGAACCAAACTGGTTAAGCACTTCCAAACATGTTGATTAATTATTATTAATTAATTAGTTTATTTATTCTTGGTGGTGGTACTAGGAATTAAACCCACATCCTTGAGAATACTAGGCAAGTGTTCTACCACTGAACTACATCCCCAGCCCTTCTTATTTTTTATTTTGAGACAAGGTCTTGCTAAGTTGCCCAGGCTAACCTTGAACTTGTGATCCCCTGCCTCAGAATCCCAAGTAGCTGGGATAAGAGGCATGCACATAGGCTAATTTATTTTTTAAAAATATGAAAACTAGCTGGGCCTGGTGGTGCACGTTTGTAATCCCAGTACTTGAGAGGCTGAGACCAGAGGATCCGGGTTTGTGGCCAGCCTCAGCTACTTAGTGAGGCCCTCGGCAACTTAGTTAGAGACCCTGTTTCAAAATAATAAAAAATCGGGCTAGGGGTGGAGCTCAGAGGTACAATGCCCCTAGGTTCAATCCCCAGTACCACAAAAAAATAAATAAAAATAAAAGAGTGGAATTTTGTAAGGCACGAAGCACTTTTTCTGGTATATTACCTAGAAACCAATTACAATTTTAAATTGATAGTTTCTGAGGCAGCCACAACCAAAAATCACACTCAAGTGAAATGGCATGGGTCATATAAAAGCATGAAATACGGTTTTTCTTCCTACATTAATGTTTATTATAAATTTCAACACCACATACCAGGACCTATAGAGTAAAAGTGCTAAGAAAGTGGCAAGACTTAAATTAGTCACTTCTAAGTGTTAGAAAAGGCTTAGATAGCAGCTAAGTCAATATTGTGCTACCTGTTTTACCATATACAAAAACATCTTACTTAAAAACTGCAAAAGAGCCAGGCGTGGTGGCGCACGCTTGTAATCCCAGTACTTTGGGAGGCGGAGACCAGAGGATTCGGGTTCGAGGCCAGCCTCAGCTCTCTCTCTCTTTCTCTCTCTCTCCCTGTCTCTCTCTCTCTACCTACCTAGTGAGGCCCTCCGCAACTTTGTGAGACCCGGTTTCAAAATAAAGAATAAAAAATAGGGCCGGGGGTGTAGCACGGAGGTAGAACGCCCCTGGGTTCAATCCCTGGTACCGCAAAAAAAAAAAAAAAAAAAATAGATCAGCTTATGCTAGGGAAGCAGTAATGGAAATAGTTTAAATTGCTCCAAAGAAACTGTAGAGGTAGAAAGAAGACAGAGTTAGTTGGTAATAGTTTATATTCAACCACTAGACTGGCTTAGCCAGAGACCCAAGCCTTTCAAGACTACATGCATAAAGCCAAACTGCTGAAGATGATGTAGTTTGATATGTGAGATTTCTACAAATGTAGGGTAGCCTGTGGAATGTAGCGCAATCACCTTTGAAGTCAGTAAAGATTTACTAATCTTAATATCATCATTAAGATCCAGAATGGTTTTCTGGTGTCCTGAGTTTTCTCCTCTATTTCCCACCACAATATTTTTTGTTTCATTTAACTTTCTCCTTGTCCTAGTTATAGCAGTTAAATTAAACAAACAAACAAACAAAACCCCTCAAGTCTAAGTGTTAAAATCAGAAGATAATACATTTATTTAGGGAATCATGATATATCCTGCTTTGGGAATTTTGTCCTTATTTTCTGGACATAATTTTAACAATTCACATGTTTCTTTCAGTAAGTGAATGTGATCCAAAAAATAAAATCAAGAAACCAGGCATGGTGGCGCATGCTTGTAATCCCAGTACTTGGGAGGCTGAGACCAGAGGATCCGGGTTCGCGGCCAGCCTCAGATAATTTAGTGAGGCCTCCGCCAACTTTTGAAACCCTGTTTCAAAATAAAGAATAAAAAATAGGGCTGGGGGTGTAGCCCAGAGGTAGAATGCCCTTGGGTTCAATCCCAGGTACTGCCAAAAAAAAAAAAAAAATCAAGAAAAACACTTATTCATGTATTTGGATTAGAAAAATTCTCATATATTAACAAAAAGAAAACAAACCACACACAAAACCCTCTATCTCTGACAACAAAGCCAGAAGGAGACCTTAATAATGGCAGCTCATAATTTGTAGCCCAAGGTCACAAGGAAACCCTCCCAAGAAAAAAAATACATGGTATTATAAAAACCACAAGGGAGATTAGTGAAAAACTAAGGGCATATCTATGATTCAGCTACTTTTCAAAAGAGGAAAATTTTTTTTACATCTGATTTACTTTAAACTCTTCCAAAGTAATTAAGTAACCAAAGAATGAAGTCCTAGAAAATAGAAGCATTTTCTTACAGTTCCTCTGATGCCTCCATAACAACAATGGGTTTTAGGCAAGTGGAACGTACACAGAGTAGTCAATAAAGGCAGAGAGCTCAAACTGAAAGAGGGCTGGGAGCTCAATTCAGCACCATTCCACCCAATGCCTGTTGCGTAGCCCCAGTAAGGAGATACTGCTCCTCATAAATCGCATTCACTCTATAAAATAAAACCACAAGAATCAATACATATGCCTCCCAATTTACTTAGTGAAAAATCAGAAAATTAAAATATACCATGTTCAGGACCATGGCTTAGTAGCTAAAAGAAATAAAATTTACAAATGATTTCTTTACATTCCTTCACTAAATATTCATAATAAGCAGATTTCTACTCTTTCAATTTGAAATACCTAAAATTATAATACTCAGATCACTGCTAATAAGTATAGTCCCCAAGCAAAAAAGTTGTACCATCTTATATTAATCTCTTCTCAGCAAAAAGCTTTCAGTATCTGTAAAATCAGTACACATGAGCCTAATGCCTTTACTGCTTTTTAACCTAACATACCCACCAGGATCTACAATAGTCTAATAATCATATGTACATCATAATTTTACCGCAGCAGAAACTTTAAGTTGTTCTATGTATGCATATTTAAGTGCAGCTTGATCTAAAATATTAGTACTACCAAAGTTGAGGTAATTCATGGTTTTAAAAATCTACTTTTAAACACTATAGGAAAAAAACACTTTAAGTGTCCCAGCATGTATAATGTTTTCAGTGTTAGAGGCATGCATCATGTGCATTCTGTTGCAGCCTCAGAAAGGAGGATCAAAGAGGGAGCAATTAACTTGGTTAAGGACAGATAGCACAACAGTAGCCAAGACAGAACTGGCAACCCAAGACTCCTCATTCCCAGTCTCTTTCTACAATAAATTGTTCCTAAAACCTGAACAATATAACACTGAGTATATGCACAACTAAACCTCACCTCTTCCCTCTAATTGGCTGCAATGATTAATATATCTCTGTAAACAAGTTCAAAGTAGTGGCCATTAAACAAAGTGAAGACAGCTTTCTCTTATTTCAGCTGCCAACATGTGACATCCAGGAGGAATGATTTTATTGCTCTGAATAAAGATCCCCATAATTGTTGAAAGAGGAACCTAAACAGCATTTCTCATATCAGTAGCCACAATTACAATAGTATAGGCACACTGTTTTATAGGAGGGAGGAAGGGAGGGAGGGAAGAAAGGAGGGAGTGAAGAAAGGAGGGAAGGAGGGGAGGGAGGGGATGGAAGGAATGAAGTATTAAATATACTTTTTGGTTGTTTCCTACTCTCTGAATCATAGCCCATTCAATTTTATACCTTGTCTACCTAGCCACTAAGAAAAAATGAGCTAGGCTGACATATAATAGTTACAGACAAACAGCACAAAAGTGTAATAGAAAAGAATTTCTCATTTTGATCGTTTCATCCACAGATGTATTTCTAACCCTAATTGAGCAGCCTTTCAGAAAGAATGTGGAAATGGGCATGGAAGTAATTTTTTTCTTCAATTGTTACTTCATTCTGATACGTCACCTGTACCCTTAAAAATATCTTTTTTTAACATGCTTTTATTGGTGCATTGGAGTCTTACATTGCAATGAATATCTATTTGATGTTAACATATATGCACAAAGCTCTTAGTGCCCCCCCGCCTCCCCCCACCCATATGAGTACCAAGAATGATGTTGGTATATTTTCACATGTACATATTGTTTATGATAGTAATTCCATTAATTCACTTCTTTCTTGCCCTCCCCCTTCCCTTGTACCACTTCCCTTGTTCCACTGAGGGTTCTCCATTATCAACTGGAGTCCCTTGTGTGACCCTACTACTCCTTAGGTTGCACATACTAATGAAAACATATCTTTTCAAGGTTGGTGTGGTGGCTCACACCTATAATCCCAGTACTTGGGAGGCTGAGACAGGAGGACCTAAGGTTTGTGGCCAGCCTCAGCAATTTAGTGAGGTCCTCTGCAACTTAATGAGACCCTGTTTCAAAATAAAAGAACAAAACTAAACAAAAAAATAGGGTTGTGTATGTAGCTTAGAGTTAGAATACCCCTGGGTTAAATCCCCAGTACCAAACACACTAAAAAACCTTTTCCAAAAGGAATGTGGAGCAAGTAAACAATCCTAGCATTAAAATCCTAGGATTTCAGCTCTAAGCACTGCTGCATGATTTTCTACAAACATTATGATTATCTTTGCTTTGTGCCTTGACTCACTGAGAGAAAATATGAAATAATTGTGCCAGGGGAGTTATAATACTATGAGTAGTTCAAATAATCCTTTTAGCACATTTGTGGTCACTTTTTCAGGCAGCTTCTCTAAAAAGAAGTCATATAAACCACATCTCAAAATCCTTACAAAGTTTATACAACTTACTGGTATGGTAACAGAAATTTCCTTGTATTAAGAAGTTTTCATACCAATATTAGAATGATGAGAATGATGAGGCTCATATCATGTCTAGTATTCTGTGGTTTAAACACCTAAGCATTCATTCACACAGAAGTATAGGTATCTCATAAAGATGAAAAAACTCTAAGAATTCATTACAAGTAGCCCTTGACTTACAACTCTTACACCTGAAAAAATATTTCAATTAAGCCTTTTATAATCCTTAATTGCTAAACATATACAAGGTTCCAATGCTACCATATTGAGAGAGAAAAAAACCTGTGGGTCTTCTTAATGTGTTTGAGCTATCCCTATAACATTTGCAGTAAGCTTTATAAAAGTTTGCTCCTCCAAAACTTTTCATTTTCCTTTCCCTATACTACATTAATTCTAACAAACTGAACATTTTCTTAATTAAAAAGTGTCCTTGTCAAAATATGTTATTCTGACTTAATAAGACTCTGCTTTTTACATGTAACTAAGATCAGACTCACTAAAGCAAAAGGAATACAAATCTGTAGGAATGGATGACGGAAGATATCTTAGGAAATAAAACACTGATGTGATAGAGGTACTGGTGTCAGGAAGCACCAAGAAGAAAATGGGAAAGTTCTAATGGCATAAAAATGTGTGGGTTTCAATAACCTTATGAAGAAAGTTGAAGTTTAACCTCTAAGTAAAGGGAAATCAATGAAAACATTCCAAGCAAGTAACATGATTCAATTTGCAAGCTGTCAAGAAAACATTAGAAGAAATTTGTTGAATGGATTAAAAGAACAGTGAGATTAGAGGCTGAAAAACAAAGAAGCTACTGTCAATGCAGCCAAGAGGAGCAGAATGTGAGCTAATGCTTTAGGAGAAAGGACAGAAAACAGTGGTGGGGAGGGACAAAAGAGAAAAACATGGAGCAAAAATCTAAAGGTCCCAGGAACTGAGGGGTGAAGGAAAGAGTTGTATGACTTCCAGATTTTTAGGATGAACATATTTTATGACTTGGAGGCTTATCTGATTGTGCACACACTAAGGGTGGAAATTAAGAAAGAGCAAATTTGGGACCACCATTATAGCGATCAATGCGAGATATGCCGAGTTTGAAATGCTATGGGTGAAAAAAGTCTGATAAACAGCAAGGGTTACGAATCTTGGAAGCAGAAAAGAAAGCTGAGTTAAACATTTAAATGGAAGTTGTCTACGCTGAGAGAACTGAATCCATCAGAACATACATTCCACCAGGGTAGGGATTTTTGTTGTTTTGTTTACTAATATACAACAAACACACAAATTAATGAATGTCCATAGTAGTACAAGATCAATAAATATTTAAGAAAAATGTCAAGGGACAGTGATTAGTATGGGAGGAGGAATGAACATCGTGGAACAAATAGTTTTTTGAGAAATTCACTGGGAAAACAACATTTATAACACTTTCTGAGAAACTCATGATTTCCAAAGACAAAAAAGCAATTTATAAATTATCTTTTGGGAAAAAACTAACTTGCTAGTTAATTGGGAATTGCTCTATAATCTCTTCCTGAGATCCCTTTATTGTCCAATCTCCCAACAATATTCTCAGTATAAATATGGAGTCTAATTTTTTTCAAATATTCTCATACTAGAGTTCTACCTGCATTGAAAATAATCTTCTACTTCCAAATAAACAGAAATAACTGACAGTGATACATATTCCTGGATTCTGCTTTGTGAAGATTAGCATAAAAAGCTCTATCTCTGGACAGAAATACAAGCTTTCTTATATCAAGAGAATTCCAGGACTGATTCAGTGACCACCATTTTATACATATATACATATGTTTTTCTTGGTCCATGATGAACACATGGAGTTTTCTGGAAATAATAGAGAGCTATTAAGAATTTAATAATCTGCAAATAAAAAGGATAAAATTACTTTTCCAGGTAATTCCTATTAAATTATATCTGAGGTAAGAATTAGGAAACCCTAAAGCATTTACTTGTAAAAATAAGAATCTAAGAGAACTAATAAACAGCACAACAATGTCTCCAACAGTTACTGACTATTTCAGTAGGATACAGAATTATCCCAAGTTTCTTAGAAAGGTAAAGAGAGGTAAAGAAAAAATGGCACAGTGGAAAAGAACAATTTCAAAGAACTTCAGTGCATATATCTGAAGGTATTCACTCTCTAAGAGATGTTCAACCATGCCTCCACTGAACTGCACTTCCTCTGCCAGTCCCCGCCTCACTTCCTGTTAAGAGTTCTTGATGAGGTCAGGATGGATCTTCACGCTGTTAAACATCAAGGGCATTATCATTATAGACATCCTTTCCGTGTGTCAGATTCTCTCTTACAGGGTTTGCACACAAAAGGTCCTCAGTTAATGTTTGCCACATGAGCAAATATGGGGAGAAAGAATTAACTGGGCCACTCAAAAAGGAAATAAAAATGTTTCCTAAAGTCAAAATTGTTTAGACAGAAGGCATGTGAGACAATAATTTTACAGTGAAACGATCTGCTATTCATGATTCAATACTAAAAATGGTTTATACTTTTGGGATAACCTATTATTCTAAAAGTATAAACCATTTTCTATTTTAGAGCCCCACACAAACACTTCAAGGTAAAAGAGTACTCCATAAAATTCCTTCACTCCCACCTACCGTCCCCTCTGTCTCTGCTGCTTGTCTGGTCTCTTTTAGACCATTTCTACCTTTGAAAAATGGAAAGCTGTGTTTTCTCCAGGCCAGCTTTTCCTGGCTGCACTAGCAATTCTACTATTATGACAGGCTAGGATGTTGGGAAGACAAAGTGCTGATGTATTATTACATGGGAGAAGAGCAGATGCTATCCACTAGAGGGGCAGAAATTTCTTAGGATAAATTTTTGCCTGGTATGCATGTGTTGACTGGTATCTCGTTTTACATTTCACATCTCCATAGAGGTAAGACAAAGTCGTATTGTACAGTGGAGTTTTATCCCTCCCCCTTTTTGGTAGCCAATTAAAGTTGGAATGTAACAAGGGAGCGGAATTATCAATGTAATAAACTGAGAAAATAATTATTATTCCAACTTGTAATCATAGCTGGGCGTGGTGGCACACACTTGTAATCCCAGTACTTGGGAGGCTGAAAAAGGAGGATCAAAGGTTTGCAGCCAGCCTCAGCTACTTAGTGAGGCCCTCTGCAACTTAGTGAGACCTTGTTTCAAAATAAATAATAAAAAATAGGGCTGAGGCTGTAGCTCAGACGTAGAATGCCCCTAGGTTCAATCCCCAATACTGAAAAAAAACCTCAAAAAACTTTAATCATTCAACTTTAATTATTGAGCACCTTCTTCTGTTTGCCAAGCAATGTGTCCCACAGTCTGGAGGAGACAGTGGATATGGTACCTTTCCTCAGGAACACTTGGAAGTCTATCAAGAGGGGCAAATATGATGAAGGATACAGAAAAGAAAAAACCTGTAATTATGAACTATGTCAAGTGTTAAAAAGGAAAAAAAAGTGAATAGAAAAAACAAATGATTTCTGGCAGTCCCTGGGTTAACAACATGGTCAGGGAAAGCCTCTCTGAAGGATGACATTTCAGCTCAGGCCCTAAAATACTAGAAGGAGTCCATAAGGCAGAAGGCGAGGGGACGGGGTCAAATAGAAAGAAGAGCATGTGTAAGGCGTGAAAGAACTTGGCATATTGGAGAAAATGGAGAGTTTGTGGGCTGAAACGAGGGAGCTAGGGTAGCAAGAGATGAAGTTGAGGGAACTGGGTTGAATGAGCAAATGAATCACAGGAGTCTGAATTTTAAGTTAAATACAGAGAGAATTCAATGAGAGGATTTACATCTGGGAAAATATAATCAAATGCTTATTTTTTTAAACATTTGCTCTGGTTGTGGTATGGAGAATGGATTGAAAAGGGAAAAGAACGGAAACTGGAACATGAGAAGGGGATCTCACTTCTTCAAGTGAAGGACAGCGGTGGGTTTTAAGGTTTTAAATCCCAATGTTCAGCAGGAGCCTAAGCCCCTTGGTGTGTCACACAGTGATGGCCCCAGGGAGCTCGACATTAGGTGAAGGGAAGGGCAGGTGCAAAGCAACTCTAATAAATGAAAAAGGCCAAAAGTGATTCATAAATACTGGCCCACATGGCAATTTTTCACAAAGTCCTAATTTATGATTATTGTTCTAAAGTAATTGTTAGTAAATGCCTCCTTTCACTCTCAGTAATGTCCCAGATTAGGTGATAAATTCTGGGGTCACCCTAGTTATAAACAAATGATCATGGGAATTCTGAAAAGCATAAAATTAATCTGAGGGGCTTCAAGGAAGAAGTGGATCTGAACTGCTCACTGAACAGCACGTGTGAGAAGACATTCTGAACAAAGAGAATAGTCTAAGACAGGCAGAGCAGTATGGAGAAAGTAGAGGCTCATCCAAGTAGCAGCCTTAGTTTCAGCTTGGCGCACAGGGCAAGGAGCAGGCAGGAGAGGCAGCTGGAAAGGAAAATTGATTCGTTAGGGGCTAACCTGTCCTACACTAAGGGGCTTTGGTTTTATTTTAGATGGCTGTGGAGGGTCATTGACATATATTTAACCAGAGTCCAGTAGCAATGAACTAAACACTGCAAGGTATATTAAGAACCTACATAAGGCATAAGAACAGTCACATAGACTATTGGAACTGAAGAAAGCTTGTAAGTAAACCCACACATCTACAGCCAATTGATTTTAACAAAGGTGCTAAGAACATGCACTGGACAAAGAATAGTCTTTTCAATAAATGGGGTTGGGAAAATTGGATATATACAGGTAGAAGAATTGGCTGTAGATGTGTCAGTTTACTTATAGACTCTCTTCTGTCATTGCTACTGGATAAAGAAAAAGTAGTAGATATAGATAATGGAATACTATTCAGCCATAAAAAGGATGAAATTCTACCATTTGCAACAACCTGGATGGAAATGGCGATCATCATGTTAAGTGAAATAAGACAGGCATAGAAAGAGTGATACTCATAATCTCACTCATAAATGGACTCTACAAAAGTTGATTTCATAAAAGGTTTTTAGTAGAATGCTGGTTACCAGCAGCCAGGGGCATGAAGGGGGCTGAGGAGCAACAGGGAAAGGGTAATCAATGGGTTAAAATTAAAGTTAAATAGAAGCAAGAAGCTCTGGGGAACTTTTACACAGTATAGTGACTAACGATAAAGCTATAAGAAAGAATTTGAAAGTTTTAACCACAAACAAATAATAAATGTTTGAAAAGATAAATATGTTTAAGCTGATTTAAACATTATACAATGTATGTATGTATCAAACATTCCATATCAGTTAAAAAGAAAAAATAAATTTTTGAAAAATAATCCAGATAAGATACAATCTGTGTATGTACCAAACATTACATATCAGTTAAAAAGAAAAAATAAATTTTTGAAAAATAACCCAGATAAGATGGTAAGTGTAAATGTTTAGTGGAAAGAGCCAGCATGAATGAGGGAGCATTGGAATCTGCAGGCAAAGACTCTAAAAGCAGATCTAAGCCTCTTCCCATGCAACCTGGCTGGCTCCAGAAGCAATCCAGAGACACTGGATGGAACAGAGCAAGATGAAAGGCAAAACCTGAAGGCAGGCTCAAAAGCTGAAAGGGAAAGAGAAAGACAGGCCGCCAGGCTTCAAGGGGGCAGAGAAGAGCAGGAGCAGAATCAGCACGGAACTGTGTTTGCAACTTCAAATCCTTCCCTTTCAGCATTGCAGTGTGTCAATCTGTCTCCTCTTTCTACTGGAGAACTTTGGGGCAGTCCACATGTACATCCTAAGTAGTCTTAATATACTCCCCTTCACACACAACTACATAACTGTCCCCTTGACACATTTCCCTGTTTGAAAAGTAGAGATTTAGAGTTTATTTACAGAGAGGTAGGGGACAGCTAATGATAAAATTTGTAAGTGGGCTGGTAAAGTTTCAAAAGATGCCATTCAACCTTCCAGGGATGCAGACCAGGCCCATTACCCTTCTTCATATTTCACCTGATGGCTTTTCCCGTCATCCTCATTATTTCCTTGGGAAATATGATAGAATTTTTTTTATCAGAAGTCATTATTAATAGTCTTTCTCTTATGGTGTGATAATTTCATTAGCAACTCTTCAGTATCACACTCATCTCAAGGGGAACAAGCATTTCTGGTCTCATAGCAATGTATTAAAAATAAACAGTACCTACTGTTGACACACCTCAGACAATTGTTAAATTGTAATTGTAGGTTTTGCTGCTTAAACAAAACTTCTTCTAAAGGTTTTTATTCTGTTTAGTTTGAAAAAAGGAAAATATCTCATTTTGAATCTGTGGAACCCACACCAGAAATTCAAGTATAATATTTTATTAAACTTCAGTTTTCTTAGTTATGAAGAAAACAGTTAGTGGCCTTTAGCCTTCATTGATACATGGACAATATTTTCAAATTTCACTCACAGCTACCTCCGGCATTGCCACTGAATTCCACCAATTTTGTAGTTTGGGGGATTCATAAAACTTATAAACTATAAGAGCTCAAAAGCATTATCTACAAATAGAAGGGAAGAAAGAAGTGAGTAGAACATAAGAAAAATGAAAAACTTCAGCTAACATAAATAACTGTATTATTTGATGGAGCTCATGGGCTTATGTAAAAAAGATTACAACAAAGTTATTCTACCAGAACCATTCTAGTAGACTCCTAGAGAAAGTAGCCATTTTGAAAGCAATTTTTGTAATATAATGTCTACAGCATATGGCAGAAATATTTCCTTCCCATTAATAATATTTTGGATGAAAACTCAATTTGTAAATATGATCTTATTACTGACAAAATTAATTTCACACAAGATATGTTTTAAATATTTTTAAGATTTGTCATAAGTTTTGCTAACATAGCAAACTCTTATTTTTCAATAAAAAATGTGTATAATTCAGTTTATTTAATAGTATGACTCTCCAGGGCACCTGCCCTGGAGCCACCTCCAGTGATAGCAGGTGACAGCTGGGAAGCTTCATTTTAACAAAAGCTGCAGAGTGGCTCTGATGTAGGTAGTCCAGAGATCACTCTTGGAGAAGTATTACTGTGTATGTTCCCTACTCAGAAAATGGAGCTAATTGCTTCTCAATCTAATTATGCCCAATCTCAGCCCTTCAAAACCATCACTGGCAACTAGAACCTGTCCAGCTTTGTACTACATGATTTCAAGATGTATGACACAAGCACTTCCTAGGCAAACACAGGTGCAAGCAGTGATTACAACATGACCCGCTACATCAGCGTCACTGCAGGCAGACACAGAGGAGAAGTGGCAGCTTCTGCAGAGCTGTGATCAATGAATGCAGGCAAAGTGTTCTAGCAGGCCACGTGGCAACAACTCATCAGGCCTCCTGAAAGACATCAGGTGGGCCCTGGATTGAAGGCATCTGTGAGCTATTGTAGTGTCTGCTGTGAGTGTGTAAGTGAGTGTGAGTGTATGTGTGTGTGTGTGGTTTCTGCTAAGTGTGTGAATGTGATTGTGTGTGTGTGCGTGTGTGTGTGTGTGTGTGTGAGAGAGAGAGAGAGAGAGAGAGAGAAAGAGATAGAGAGAGAATATGAATGAATATAAATGACAATGCACACACTGGTGTCAGGACACACACCCATAGGTGTGAAAAGCCCCAGAACTCCTATAAGAACATTATTACATTTGCTTAGTACAAAATCATCAACACTGGCATCAATAGGCAATGCTCCAGAATTCATTTGGAATACCAAATAGATTCTTTTAAACATCATTAGGACCCAGCAGTAGCTCAAATGCTTTAAAACAGTTGGGTTGCTGTGACAAAGCAGGTCTAATGGGACTGCAGGTTAAGTATAGTAGGGGTGTGTCATCAGGGTCCCCTTGGCCTGAGCCTCAGGGGCTTTCCAAGAGCAAACAGCAATCCTGGCCAAACAAAGCATATAATTCAATATTGTCCCAACTAATATTCACTGATATGTTCAAGGGAAAGCTAAAAAGAATGCAGTAATAATGTATCTGTCTTCATATTTAATTAAAAAGAGAGCTAACAGCATTTCCAAGAGGGAGGTCATCCTTGTTCAGCACAAGATTTCTCTGTGCAAAGCTATTTTGAGAATGGGTAATAAAACAATCCGACATACAAACACTTAGGAAAGCTGCCATTTCAGTAATGCTGCTGATGCTACAGTGAACAGCTCTGAAGATGAGGTACACATCACAATCCTGCAGCTGGAGGAAGCCATAAGAGAACCAAGCTCATCATCTACTGTCGAAGTCCAATCAAATCCAGCATCTCCTCTATTTTCTCTTTGTGCCTGGAGGCCCCAAAGGCATTAAAAGAGTTGTATCATATGAAAAGGTTTATAGGTATAAAAGTTACATATAAGAACTTGAATACACAGCAATATCCCAAAGTTCAAGGGATCAAGTAACTATTTTCTCCTACATAGTAACTGCATGAACTGCTAGAGGAAGAAAAGAGGCTGCTATCTTAAAATAAGCTCACAGAAAATACTACAAAATGTTAGCAGGTTTAAAATAAGAACCTAACACAATTGTACACATTTAAGCACACAAAGATGAGCCACAGGCAGATGGCCTGTATCTCCAAGCATTCCCCCTAGGCTGGTTTCCAGCCCACAAAGTGTACATTTGACTCTCAGGGCAGGGTGTGACATTCAGCTCTGCCTCTGTGCACATAACTAAGTCTTCAAAATTCACCTTTGGCTTTACCTCTTTAGTAAAAGAATTACAGATGGGGCGTCAAGACAGCCAACAGATCTCAAGAAACATTTACCACACAGAGTTGCCTGTGCCTGCCTGTCTTAAAGCCCACCCACAATTTCATTTTCAATTAGCAGCTCCTCGAAAGGCAGTAATGAAAGCAGTTGCTAAAGAGCATTCAGATGTCACGGAAAGACTGCAAACCCAAACTGTAAATAGCACATTGTGAGTCGCCTGTCACCACCATCAACTCCCACAGGAATCTCGCAGCACATGGCTATCACAACCATCTGCTCAGCTCCCCACCAACACCAAGGCAAACCACACAGTCACTTACCCACTCCTACCTCCCACTCATTACCTGCCATGTACAGACTTGTGTGGAGATTGGGTTGCTGTGAACAGAGATTAGAGAACACAGGGAGGCTTACTTCATGTTTCATGTTTTGTAGCTGCTCTCAGGCCACATGCAGATAACACTGTATCATCAGAATATGGGGAAATATACAATTATATTGATCCCAAATGCAGTTTTAAATAAAGGGAGTTCTGCCCTACCCTCATCAACTACTGAAAACAAACTGGCTAGACCTTGTTCCCTCTCTCACCTTTCAGTGGGAATTTATGGGAGCTAGAGTTAAGAATTACTCTTTTGCTTTATCTTTCTTACTTTTCTAACACTATATGGGATCTAAATGACCCTTTATAAAGTTCTACACATACATCCCAAATTCTTACTTTGGAAAACATAAAAGGTCACAATTGCTATAGGTATTAGGATCACCGATGCTGACTTACTGCCAATTCATTTAATTGTAGTTCCTTTTACTATTCCACCTATTTTTCTCTCTGTAGTTGTATTTGATGGGGTGGTAGAAATGTGTCATAACTTTTTTAGTCAGTGTTCACAATTTTATTGGGAGGGGGTCCTGATTTATAATTTAATGACTGTGCAGGTTCCCTGGTCCTTCATTTCTGTCACTCACGAGCCTAATCAGGGTTTTCTGTACAAAGGCATGCTGGAGTTCTTTCCTTAGGCACATATTCACCAGCCCGGTTTCTCTGAAGCAGTGGCCTTCCTTCAACCTTAGCCAGGAATCTGAAGCTAGATGCACATTTGAGAGTTGAGTTCTCTCCTCCACCTCCATGCACTCCGCCCTCCAGGTTTCCCTGCAGCTTTTCTGGAAAGTAGTCTGCACTAAGTTCTACTGCAGCAGCCCACTGGGGCTGGCAGCACAGAAGCCCACATTGGACCTGCCCACACAGCTTTCCATCCTTAATAGAGCCACTTCCCATAATTTTTTATTAAAAATTACAAATGTCACTTGGGATACAATTATTATTAGCCACACCACTCTGAAGATCTGTCTCAATGTAGTCAAGTGACATTTATACTTGCTTTTACAAACATTCAGGGCTCACAAAATATATCCTAGACAATGATGTATGGAGTCGGGAGACATAAAGCCTAAAATTCTACAATGCAAAAAAATAAAATATTACTGCTTTCAAATGCCCAAAGTTAAAACAAAAACATCCTTTATCAGGTGTGGTGGTGCACACCTATAGTCCCAGCACTCAGGAGGCTAATATAAGAGGATCACCTGACATTTAAAGTTGGCATCATATTCTTATTCAAGACAATCAAGATTCCAAGAAAGATTATAAACCAATTTTTAATTCTCTCAATCTTTCCTTACGTGTTCTTATTCTTATTGCTGCGATTTGAGCAAAAGGTGTAAGTAGTCTGCAACTTAAATTAATAAATTAGAAAAAATAATCTTATTTGATACCATAGTTTGTACCCTTAGATGACTACACCATTTTTGAAAAGCATATGAAATCCAAATTAACACATTAAATTTAAAATTATGAAGTATGAGGTAAAAATGGTTTAACTACGGCTCACATTTCTTACTACTAGCTGAAGGTACCTTCAGGCATTTAAACAATGTGAAAGAGCACATAGCAAAGTTCATATGTCCCTTCATTATGAAAGTATAATCCCAAATTACATTTGTGTTTCAAATACTCTGATTTCCAGAAACCTGTAGGCTCTAGAGTCAAGCTGAATAAATACCTGGGTGATTTTTGGCCTAGATTTCCAAAAACTAATTATAGTAGGTCTTCAGAAATGTGACTTGAACTGGATCTGTTTAATCAAAGTTTCCCATTGTAAATCCTCCTTTGCAAGATATTTTATACTAGTAACAAATGTCAGAGAGCTCCTGAGACAAGATGAGCAAGTCTCACTGAAAAAAAAGGACCAGCTTCTGATAGCAAACAGTCATAATATGAAGGAGCATGGTCTGGGATATACTGCTTCATCAGGTTGGGTATAAACACACATGGTATTTAGTCACCTGGGCCCTTGTACACCAACACAACTGCTTATTCCAAATAAAGCCAACAATGCCAGTACACAAAGCAAATACACCCACCATGCACAGATTTCATAAAAGATCTAATTTTAAAGACTTGGCACTGGGATTGATCACTCTTTTTCTTAGACATCAGCAAACATTATTGGTATCTACAATTAACACTGTCAACTATAAATGCACCCCCAGGTTTGACTCAGCCACACTAGATTTTCAGAGAGAAGCAAATTTCTATTCCTTACAAACAGTACCTGCACATATCAACTTGTATAAATAAAGCCTTTTAAACCATAAGCTATCCTTACCAACAAGGTTAGAGTCTAAACTTAACATTTTCCCAATTCCTAAACCTCTTAACATTCTCCCAAATTCCTTTATTTTCCTCTCAAATGGTGTTTGGCTATGACTAGAAGCAATGTCAATAAGTTGCCTCTTTTCTGAGAAATTCTGTTCTTAATGAATAGTCATTCATTTTGGCAACTAAAACTCAGTTAAGGAGGCAGACACCTGGATTTATTTTGATGATTCATCCTGGTGTCTATTAGAATAGAGTTCCCCCTGGCTCAGTTCATACTAGAGAGAAAGGGCAAACTAATGGGCTAAATGGAGATTTAGCAATCCAGCGGGAGCCAAATGTAAGAGTTCTCTGAACTCTCATCAACTTTTCATCATTGCTACTCTATTGTTAAAACCAGCTGGCTATGGTGGCACACCCTGCCATAAACATGGGTATGTATGCATCACTACAGTATTCTGATTTTAGTTCTTTAGGAAAAATACCAAGGAGTGGTATAGCTGGGTCATATGGTGGTTCTATTCCTAATTTTTTTTTGAGGAAGATACATTATGATCTCCATAGTGGTTGTACCAATTTATACTCCTACGAAGACTGTATATGAGTTCTTATTTCCCCACATGCTCATCAGCATTTATTATTGTTTGTATTCTTGATGATTGCCAGTCTAACTGGAGTGAGATGGAATATCAATATAGTTTTTTTTTGCATTTCCCTGATTTCTAGTAATGTTGAGCATTTTTCAACTATTCCTTGACCAATTATATTTCTTCTTTTGATAAGTATCTATTCAGTTCTGTTGCCCATTTTTAATTGGGTTATTTCTTTCTTTAAGTGTTTTTTGAGTTCTTTATATGTTCAAGATGTTAGTCCTCTATCAAAAGAGTAGCTGGCAAAGATTCCCTCCCATTCTGTAGGCTCACTGTTTAGACTCTCGATTGTTTCCTTTGATGAACAGAAGCGTTTTAATTTGATGCCATTCCATTTATTGATTCTAGGTTTTATTACCTGAGCTTTAGGGGTTTTGTTGAGAACATCTCTAGCAGTGCCTACACATTGGAGAGTTGGTCCTACCTTTTCTTCTAGTAATTACAAAGTTTCTGGTCTAATTTCTAGGTCTTCAATCAGTCTTGACTTGACTTTTGTACACAGTGAGAGATAGAGATCTAATTTCATTCTTCTACATATGGATAATCCAATATTTGCAGCACTATTTGATGAAAAGACCATCTTTTATCCTGTGTATGTGTTTGGCTCCTTTGTCAAAAATCAATTGGATATAAGTTTTAGGATTTGTTTCTGTATTTTATATTCTATTCCATTGATCTATGAGTCTGTTTTTGTGCTAAAAGTACATTTTTAAAGCATTCCTCATGGTCTGGAGGTTAGATATACTGGAAGAAGAAACACCCGAGCTTACTCAATTCTATGGGAAGGGTAGAGTTTTCCCAAAGTGCTTTGCAGAGAGCCATAACTTGACTAGTAGGTTTGGCAACACACTACTTCCTTGTGTTCCTCAGTGGTTTCATTGTGAGAGTGGTTCCAGTGTCTCCAAATTAAAGACTAAAGCTCCAATGGAGAGAACACATACAACCTATTTTGATTTTCCCACCCCTAAGTCTAGGTTGGAGGGAAAAGTTTACTATGGTCTTATTAGCAAAAGCTAAATCTTTTTTATATGATGTCCAAATGCTTAAATCATGAGCTCTCAAAAGTTCTATAATGGACAAACATAAGCCTAGAGAGGTCAGAAAGACATGCACTATTTTGTGTAGCAGGCAACTTTTTTTCTGCACCATTTTTAAAGACTCCTTTGGGAATTAAGGAGAGTGTTCAAATCTGCTATATTAAAAAGTGAAACCATTTGCCAAGACAGTTGCCAGATCAGCAATCTTCTAAATCAGTATGTATTTATACTTAAAAACATAATTAAAAAATAAGTTTAGTGCCAATTAAAAAGCTTTTTTGACAGAATGGAAACACATCACAAGAGCTGAGGTTTTATTTATTTATTTTTTATTTTTTGCAGTACCGGGGATTAAACCCAGGGACATTCTACCTCTGAGCTACACCCCCAGCCCTATTTTTTTTATTCTTTATTTTGAAACAGGGTCTCACTAAGTCGCGGAGGGCCTCACTAAGTAGCTGAGGCTGGCCGCGAACCTGGATCCTCTGGTCTCAGCTTCCCAAGTACTGGGATTACAAGCGTGCGCCACCATGCCCGGCTAGAGCTGAGGTTTTATAACCAGGGAAGACAAGAAAAAGAATTGGTTTTAGAACTACACCTTTTTCTCCTAAAAATATATAATTACACTCTCAAAGTAAAAAGATTAGTTGCCTTCAATGGATTCTCAGGGGATGAAGGGGATTCCTATTATTTCCTCTCTACTAAAGAGTGGCATCTTCCCATAATTACAGGAAAGCTATACTTTAAGTTGCTTGCTCAGGAAATATTTCCTAATAAGATGTAAACTTCATTTACTGTCACCAAATCAGAAACAAAGACTAAGCTCTCACCTCCTACTGCCCACTTTCATCTATACTTCTTCGGATTATAACTCCCTCAACAAAAGGCACTAAAAGACAATCATTAATTTAGAAATGCTTCTCAAGGCTCACTCTCATCTCAAGGTCCCCTTTAGCTCAGGAAGTCAGATTCAGTTCCTTTATCTGATAAGAGGCAGGAGGGAAAAAAAGGACAGTGATGTATATAGGCATCTAGCACAACAATAAAGCAATGCCAACTATTCTTAGGACATACTTTTGAACCCCCACTGTGGTCATTCAACACTTGTCCCTCACCTCTTACCAATGACCACATGAAGGAGGGCACCTGCCTAGCTGACACACAGGGAATTCTGACTCTGCAAGGTGTGTGCCTTACTCCTCTCCATGAAACGTCTTCACAGAGCCACAAGTTACAGGCTGGGAGACTTCAAAACAAAATTAACTCCAGACCTACTATGCTCTTTTCTTGACAGACATCTACAGCACCATATTTCTCTGTGTTAATCCTAAATTTAAAGAACCATGAAACTCACAAGAAGGAACCTGAGAAATTTTCTAATCCCAAACTCTCATTTTCCAGATGGATAGCACAAACCCAGTGACTTGTTTGGGTTTCATAATAGCATATGTGGTTCCAGGAATATTATAAATGAAAAGTACTATGACCTTGCCCCAGTTATCAACTTCTGCTTTCCTTCTTACTATAAACATAACATTCAATTGGATTGTACATCTTGAAATTAACACTGCAGATTAGAAAATACTACTTGTTTTAAACACCCTTAGGCCAAATATATGATTCATTTTTCCTTCTCTATGATTTGTAAAGACCTAAAATAATTGCTTTTCAAATATTTGCCCTAGGCTGGGCATGGTGGCGCATGCTTATAATTCCAGTCCCTGGGAAGCTGAGACAGGAGGATCACAGGTTCAGAGACAGCCTCAGCAAATAGTGAGACTCTCATCAACCTAGTGAGACCCTGTTTCAAAATAAAAATAAAATAGGGCTGGGAGTGTAGCTTGGAGGTAGACTGCCCCTGGGTTCAATCCCCAGTACCAAAAACAAACAAACAAAAAAATTTGCCCTAAAACAAGGATAGCTTTGATGTTGAATACCATTAGTACCAGAAGGTTGACCACTAATACCAAAACTAGAAACACAGTCTGAATCCTCTTGTATAAATGCTTTTACTGGAGGACCTTGAAACTCTTGGACTTTCACAAAATTGAAATCAGAACTTTGAGGATAGAGAATAGAAAGGTGAGACAAGGTCAGGGAAGAACAGTAAAGAATGAGGACTTAGTGTTAGCTCAGAAATAAATTGGTTCTTGCCTGACATGGCAAGAAGCCTGCCTGGTACCCTACTGGGAGGGCAGGAGGGCCTGGGGGAGAGGTGGTGGTGATGACACTGCAATCTCTCTCCACTGGGGATAATTACTTTTCTCACATATTTCACACAGAGAGGCATGAGTTAGGAATCACAAATACCACAGGAACATCACCTTTTATAGAACTTATATTCCCTCCCTCTTCTCAACTCCTTTTCAAAAAGCTGAATCCAAATTTGGTTACTTTCAAACTTCTCAGCACTTCACCTACCCTTTAAAGTCAGTAGTTTATTATGATTCTTTTTGGGCCTTCATAGGCCATTTCTAGAACCAAAGTCACTCTGTTTGACCAAACTAATCATTTATTTTCAAGAAATATTTATAGACTCCCTCTATCCTCTGACCTGGAGTTCTCTTTCTCCTCATGCCCAATCCTCATCTAGAACAAGAGAGGCAGATGGAACATAGAGGAACATAGCGGGGAAACAGGCTGTGGGGCCAGAGAGATCTGAATCTAAACCATGACTCTGATCATCACTGTTAGGTGGCCTCAGACAAGCCACTTTATCTCCTGGAGCCCCAGTTTCCACGTCTGTAGGGTAACCACAATAATTACCTACTAGGCAGGGTTGGTGTATGAATTAGAGGTTATACTATACAAACTGCCTCACTGAATGCCTGGAGCATAATTTTTTAAGTTTTTATATAACTACAGATAAATGTTAATAATCACCATTGTAACTCCAATCTGGGATTTTAGGTTACATGTGTGCCTATAGACACACTGCTCTGAGTATCAGATCAGAGGACATTACATGCCAGAAGCCTCTGAGTACACAACGAACCCATCGCTACAGCTGTATCCTTCATTACCCATCAGGCTGAACTCTCACAGCAAACTGTCCATTACATCTTCTAGAGGCTTTTGATCCTTCTGATCTTTCAACTTAAAATCATCACCCAGAACACACTCTTGATGCTTTAGAACAGTGAATTCCAAACCAGCCTGATCATTATCAAATAGAAAATTTCTTAAACTACAAATTTAATTAGATACTAAGGAAGGAGCGGGAATTTGTGTTTAGTAAGGTTAATGATGCAATTTTAACAGTCTGTGAGGTTTCAGAACCACTGTTTTGTATGATCTCAGATCTTTCCCCTCAGCAAAGAAACATCTGCAAACCAGAAATTACCTGTTCAGCTTCTAATTAGCAGCACCTGCTCTGTGAACCACAATTACTTCCTTTGCTTTCTTCAAGTGATAGTCAATCCCACCCGGTAATCTCACCAAAAACAAACAAAACACACCTAGGACACAGGTAACTGCAGTCACTAAAACCTCCAGATCTGTGCAGAAAAAAATGCTATAAACAACTTCATTTCTCATTATTAATCCCTCTCACATGGAGATTTCCACAGGCAGAAAAGCTCCCCCACTGCCAAGAGCAATATTTGCTTGTGGACCATTGAAACTTAATTATTAAGAGGCCAGAGAGCCCCACTACCAGACTTTTATTCAATCACCAAATCACAAATATAATTTTGAATTATGGGCTATGGAGAACAACTACAGCATCGAAAGGCAATTCATTTCCTTGCCACACGCTGCAACACTTGAGCTTCCCTGGGAAATATCAAGGCCCTGCTCACAGCCAGCCAGTTTTAGTACCTCAGAACCATGAGATGCACAATGTATGTGATCAAATTTCCCTGTTTCGTTTGTCCTATTATAACGATCTCTCCCCTAGGAGTCAATCCATCTTGACAATTATCAAGATGTCATCCTGCTCTAAACACCAGTAGCACCTGCATCAAGCTCTGTCACACAGAGAATATCCAACTGAAAGGGTGCCAAGCTGAAGTTTCAAATTCTAATAAAAAACAGTTAATATTTCTTTTAGATGCAAACACACACCTCTGCAGAGCAGCCACTCAAGCATCCCACCAAGGATATCCTCTCCACCTGTTAGGAAGAACCGCTGAGGAGCAGACTCCTGAGGAAGGCCATAGAAAAGAACAAACCCATGTTTCCTCACCTGTCTGAGTCCCTTCGGCATTTTCTTTCTCTTCCCGAGGTGCTGGCAGAGATTTCGGTCATTTTCTCGATCTGAACTGTAGTGGTGTGGGTGGCTAAGTCTGCTCTTCTTTGAATGAAAGGACAAGCCATTGGTAAGTGCTTCTCGTTTCTTCTTAGTCAGGGGAGTCTGGCGTTTCTCCACACGTTCCTGAGGCTTAAGTGCTACATCTTTCTGTAGAAAAGAAGGAAAGGGAAGTGGTGGTTACATAGCTATCTAGGGTGACACCCAAAATATAGGCTAAATGAGATTACTAGAAGGGAAGATGAGGATAAGAAAATGGTATATAATACCTGAAACTAAGAACCATGGCTCCCAATATTTTTGAATCCCTAATGCCACTAAAGTATCTATCAGTCCATTAAATATTATTTCACCGGTAGCTGGCCATGGTAGCATATGCCTGTAATAACAGTACTTGGAAGGTTAAGACAAGAAGATAGCAGGTTTGAGGACAGCCTCAACAATGTAGCAAAAATCTCAACAACCTAGCATGACCCTGCTTTAAAACCAAACCAAACAAAAAGTGTTGGGGTATCGCTCAGAGGTATGATGTCCCTGGGTTCAATCCCCCAGTAAAATGAACACACACACACACACACACACACACACACACAGGCCTGGGCTCAGTCGAAAACACTGACATTATTCATTACAAGACTTGGAGTAATCATGGAAATCCTATGCCCATAGGCAAAATGGGCTCACAGAAAATCGGATCAACTGATATGTGTCATTTGAACCCTGAGAAATAGGTTGCACTTTGTATACACTTAACACTAAATGAAGGTTGTTTATGTGTGTGTGTGTGTGTGTGCGTGTATCAATTATTTATAAATGAATACATATGACCCTTTCTACACTGAAAATGTTCCTCCATGGAGCCTAACTCCCACAGCTTCTCTGGTCTTATAACACATGTAAAAATAAAACCGGGATTGTTAGCACATGCCTGTAATCCCAACTACTTGGAAGGCTGAGGCAGGAGGATCACAAGTTCAAGGCTAGTCTAGGCAACTTAGTGAGACCCTGTCTCAAAATAAAAAATTTTAAAAGGACTGGGGGTGTAGCTCAGTGATAGAGCACTTGTCTAGCATGAACAAGGCCCTAGGTGCAATCCTCAATACCTCATAAAATAAATAAATAAATAAATAAATATCTCATTGTACCTAATTTTTCCTTCTCAAAATATCACTATTTCCTCCCTTTCATATTCAATGTTCTCAATGGAGTTTTCTACTCTACTGCTTCCCAATACCCTAGCACTCTTCATAACATCTCTCTCCAAATCAGCCATGCCTAATAGTTTGAGACCATGGGTCTTACATGGTCTGAATGATTGTGACATCCCCAAATTTGCCTGTTGAAAACTGAATCCTCCTACCAAGATGATGGTATAAGAAGGTGGGATCTTTGGGGTAGATGCAATGGCACATGCCTGTAATCCCAGTACTTGGGAGGCTGGGACAGGAGGATCGCAGGTTCAAATCTTGTGTGTGGCAACTTAGCAAGACCATTTCAAATTTTTAAAAAGAACTAGGGGTGTAGCTCAGAGGTAGAATACCACTGAGTTCAAACCCCCATACGACAGTGTGTGTGTGTGTGTGTGTGTGTGTGTGTGTGTGTGTTTTACTGGGGATTGAACCCAGGGACATTCTACCTCCGAGCTACACCACCAGCCCTATTTTTTATTTTGAAGCAGGGTCTTGCTAAGTTGATAAGAGTCTCACTATTTGCTGAGGCTGTCCTCGAACTTGCAATCCTCCTGTCTCAGTCTCCCAAGTACTGAGATTACAAGCTTGTGCCACCACACCTGGCTAGTACCACAAATTCTAAAAAAAGAAAAAGTAGTAGAGGGACCCTTGAGAGTATGAGGGAGGAACCCTCATGAATAAGATTAGTGTCCTTATAAAAGAGGCCTAAAAGAGCTTCTTGGTACTTTCCATGGTGGAATGACACAGCTAGAAGGGGCCATCTATGAAGAACAGGCCCTCAACAAGACACCAAACCTGCGGGCCCTTTGATTTTGGATTTCCCAGCCTCCAGTACGGTAACACATAAATGTTTCTGTTTTTAATAAGCTACCTAATTTATAATATTTTGTTATAGCCACCTGGACATGCTAAGATAGTCCTTTATAGTGTTACGCCTTGGTGCTGAAAGCCCTCCCTTCCACACCCTTTTCTACTTGAAAGACTCTTAGCATTGCTAGTGCTACGCACTCAGGGATATCTTTCTCATAATGCAAAGCATTCTGTTCTCAAGCCTTCACTCACTCAACGAATGTTTTTCATGTTTCCAATATACGCCAAGAACCAATGTAGAACTGACCTAGTTCTGTTGGGAAAACAATTTTGGGGGGATCCCTACTTCATGGCTCCTAGGATGTTGGAGACAAATATTAATCAAATAACACTAATATATAATTGAAAACTGAATTAACTGCTCAAAAGGAAAGATAATGGGTGCTAAAACTGGGGGAAATGATCTAGACCAGAGGGTTGGGACTGAAGAAATCACTGCCATTTGACCTACATTCGAAAGGTTGAGAGAACAGCTTGTGCAAAGACATTGAGGCAGCTGGTACCAAAATCCCTTGAAAGAGTGCAGGGACTAAGCTGCTGACCTCAGTCACTCGAGTGTTCCATATAATAAGTTTCATATAAGCCAGGCAAATGGTAGGTAGTCAATATATGCTTATTAAATGCATAAGTAAATAAGACAACTAGTTGAAATATCCAAATCTATAAAGCACAGCAGTGATAAAGCACAATAGTGATTTTAAAATATCCTAAATTGTCTCTAATAAACAGTGAAGCAAACTAAAAAAAAAAAAAAAAAAGCTGATAGTGCCAGCAGGCACTGCTGCATACAAGCAGGATCACAGCCAACAGCAAGAAACTCCAGGAAAGGGGAAAGGCCTCTCCTTGGAGGCAAGAAGATACCAACGGCAACGTAATACAAATGAGGGCCTTGGGTCTAACTGCTAGCTGTTACCACTGAGGATGACTTGCCCTTCGTCATCCGAGAGGCATCTCTCCTGACGCAGGGAGGACGTAGTGAGAAGTGTTTTAGGGGACAAGCTGAGATCGAAGCAAGTGCAATGGCCATTGATTCTGCAGTCAAAGACCTTACACACCACATCTAACACATGGTAAATGTTCAATAAATGCCTGCCGAATTGAATTCCTTTGTCTGGTATCCACTATGTTAGTTAGCTATGGCAGACATCTGCTCAACTCAAAAAATGTTCTGTGTTTAATATCACATTTAACCAAAATAGTCAGCTATCATGAAAAGACATTCAGGAATAACAGCAACACTAGCAGAAGGAGCCAGGTGAGTTCCATCATGAGCTATTCAAAATAATATGATTAAATTGAACTATTTCTAAGGGTAATCCAAAAACTACCCATAGGGTAAAAAACTCCTTTCTTTGTACCAACTCACCTACTGCCCTGCATCATATGCATATAGAATATCAGATTAATAAACAAATTATATTTAATAATATATCAACTGTGATTTTTTTAAAATTATACCATTCTCTTTGGAAACTAAATCTTCTTTCATACTGAAGGTGCCTCCAAAGATATTGAAAATTATGTGCAATTCCATATAAATGTGAATTAATATTTATGAGAGTATGTTATAATTTTTTTCCAAATCCATTTTATTTTCATGTAGCATATTAATCAAGGCATTCTCACTGCACTGTCGAATAGCTACACAGAGCAAACGGACCCCATGTGGTGACATTAGCTTGTAAGGGACCTGCCGAAGCCTTAGTAACAGCAGTACAATCATCTTAGCTCCAATTAATATTGAGATTTTTCCACTGTGGAAGAAGGGGGGGCAGAGTGTATGTAGAGGTGGTGACTTAAGAGGTAAGAAAATGAGCCTTTTTAAAGTTTTTATTATGTAACAGGTTTATATTTCAGAGTAGCAATTATCTTAATTTTTAAAAAGATATAGGCTCATTTATAATTATTGTACAGACACTTTCGTAAAAATCTTGGCTAAACCAGGTCACTGTTTATTCATTCCCTCTATAAACATGTGCTGACTGCTTTCTATGTATAAAGTAATTATTTTACTTTTCATTGTCTTGTGGGGAAAATGATAAAAACTTCTCAATATAAGCAGTAAGAATCAAAGTAAAAAAGATTGATTGTAAACTAATCACCTGATCAACATTCAGAACAGTCACGCAATGATTACATAGATGTGTATGGGCATGTGGGTATGTGGAGGTGCGCGCGCGCGCGCACACACACACACACACACACACACACACACACCATCAATCAGGAAGTGGCAACTAATTTAAGAATTTTCTTAATGAAACTTGGGCAGTATCTACAGTAATGCTACAATATGGGGAGGAAACGTGTACATTTTATGAAATAACTTTTGGGGATCAATGGACAAGAATTTCCAGAGGCCTGTTGATTCTTTAGTCTACCATGATCTGGGCTAATGGTTCCCAAAGGAAACTGCCAGTCAGAAATACTGGTAGTGCTTTTTGAAAATAAGATGACCTGATATTCTACAAGGGAAGCATTTAGCAAATGAATGAAGAGGGGCAGAATATGCCACCAGAAAATATACCACTTGACATAAGGATTTTTAAGCTAAAGGCACTTGAAAAACAGCAGATACAAGAGGGGCATTCTGGCCTCCCCACACCAAGAGAAAAGAAGTATCACCAGACAGATCCAGACAAGAGTTGAAAACACCTATGTGAAAGATACCCCCCTATAGCAGGGGAGAAGAAACTTTCTTGTTACCACAGATGGAATCATGGCCCACAAAAATGTGTACCAACACAATTTGTTAAAATACCTCTTATCTAGCTGGGAATGATGGCACACACCTGTAATCCCAGTACTTAGGAGGTTGCAACAGGACGACGCAGGTTCAAGGCTAGTCTCAACAACTTAGCAAGACCCTGAGCAACTTAGTAGACCCTGTTTCAAAATAAAAAATAAAAAGAGCTGGGGGCATATCTTGGAGGTAGAAGACCCCTGGGGTTCAATCCCTAGTAACAATAGCAATAACAATAATGATAATAACAACAGTAATTTTAATAACACTTATCTTCCTTTAGCCTCCCCATACATTTTAGTTACTTTTCCTGAACTGCCACTCTTTTTCAATCTATTAAAAAAGAATTTAGGTTGTGCCACTTTGGAGGGTACTTATTTTCCTTTGGGGGCTCCCACAGACATGTAAAAATATGAATGCTTTTCTCTTGTTAATCTACTTAAGGTCAATTTAAATCTCAGGCCTAGCCTTAAGAAGACAGAGATAAAATCTGCCTTGCCAGAGGAGGGTGAAAGGGTATGAAATAGATCTGGAAAAATTGCTTGAAGACATTCATTTGAATAACACAGAAAAAGAAGGCAAGAAAGCCAGCCAGCCACCAGCAGAAGGCAGCCTGTTAGGTAAAAAGATTTAGACATATTTGCTGGCAACAGAGGGAGTGAGTATACAAGCCATGCACAACAGATGGGAATAGGTTTACTGAGTGGTTGAAATTATGTGATTTTTAGGTCACTGGTGATGGAGGGCAGGGTCACAACAGCACATCCACTGAGAGGCTCAGGGACTGACTAACCAAAGCAATTTCCTTCAACATCAGCCCTCTTCAAAATAGGTGATCTTGCTCTTGACTTCCCCTTCTCCCAAATTACAATCTTGCACCAGAGCTTCCTCTGCCACTCTTGAATTTCAAAATGAGATGGTTCAGTGTTGTGCAAACTAGGGGAGAGCAACAAATTGCAGATGAGACAGTGTGTAGGCTGCAGGGCTCCATTTGCTGATTACAGATGAAGCCAGAGACAATAGAAAATGAGGGCACAATTTGCCTGCCTTGCATGAAATGGGTTTTAGACATCTCCATCTGATTTTTCCAACCAAACTAAACTGAGGGCGATCCAACACTTAAAAGCATCTGTGCTACGTGTGTTTGCATGTGCCCAGGTGAGTATATGCGTGTAGAGAGGGATGCAATTTAAACACAACGTCTTCTATTAGTTATTTGATCTTAAGGACTTACAAAGAACCCAGGAGAAAATAAAAAGTGTTTTGCGTGTCCCATCAAATGACATTAATGGTTATGTGCTGTCATTTTAGCCTGTCAAGTCCTTTGTTGTTGTAAAGCATTTGTACCTGATTTTAAGTGGTTTTTATAAACATTGATTCCATCAATGCCTCAGTGCAAATGAAGTGCAAAGGGTCTACTGTGAATAAGTGAAAAAGTAGAAATCATACAGCTCTTTTATAACTTAACTATGTGGCTCTGTTTACATCGGTCCCCCACATCAGATCTTTGAGCAAATGAACTTAAGGACACACTTTCAGGATCTAAAGTTTTTATTAAGTAGAGGAGGCCATGTACAGGAATTTACAAATTATCCAGTACCAGATTCAAAAATTAATCTCAAATGTTCATATCCTTTAAAACCAAAAATCAATATACCTACTAAGTGCCATACACTTTGTGTCTTTTGAGAAAATCTAAGAGGATTCCCAAATCAGGGCAGCAGGTAAATCAGTGGGCTACAACAGTAAAGTGGGTTAGGTGAGGAGTAAGGAGCAGGCTCTGCCCTGCCATCTTTCACACTGACATAAAGCTGCATCCCTGCACTGGAAAAAGATAAAACCTTAGAACAGAGTCCAGAAAGAAACATCACATTACTGGACAAGTGATTCTAAACAAAAGGGCAAAAGCAATTCTGTGGAGAAATAAGTCTTTTAAACAAATGGTGATAGAACAGATACTATATGCAAAATAAATTAATTTTAAAACCAGAAACTATAAAACTTTTAGAAGAAAACTCTTGTAACTTTGGATTAGGCAGATTTCTTAGATATGATACTGAAAGTACAACCCATAAAAGAATAAATTGATAAATTATACTTTATAAAAAATTAAAACTTCTCTTCAGAAGACACTAATGAAGAGTGAAAGCCAGGCATGCCTATAATCCCAGCACTCCTCTGCAGGCTGAAACAGGAGGACCACAGGTTCAAAGCCAGCACATGGTAACTTAGTGAGACCCTCTTTCAGAATTAAAGGACAGGAGTATAGCTGAGTGGTAGAAAGCCCCTGGGATCAATCCCTAGAACAACAACATCATGAAGAAAAGCCATGTTACAGAAAAAAAAACCTGCAAAATGTTTATCTAATAAAAGTCACATACATATTAAAATTGTTCAAAATTAAATAAAAATTCATTTTTAGTTGGGAAAAGGTGTGAACAGACACTTTACTAGTTAAAATATCTAGATGGAAAGTAAATGTGTAGAAAGATGCCTAACATCAGTAGTCATTAGGGAAATAAAACTCAAAATCATAATGATATACATAGGTATTAGAATGGCCAAAATGAAAAAGAATGATCATATCAAGTGTGGGTAAGGATGTGAAAGAACCCTCATACAGCAATGGGCGGGAATGTAAAACAGGACAATACGTTACATAACAGTTTGGCAGTGTCCTTTTAGACTTAAAAGTCCAAAGTATACCTGCCATTATTACCAACCATCAATTGCCAAGTTGGATGAAGAAATAAATGTCTATATAAAGACTTGCAAATGAATGTTCATATCAGATTTGTAGTGAACCTAAACCTGGAAACAACCCAAATAGACATCAACAAGTAAATGTATAAAGTGTGGTATATAACCATTCAGTAGAATACTACTCAATAATAAAAGGAATACCTACTGATACATGCTACAATGTAAACAAATCTCAAAATAATTATGACATGTGCTGGGCATAGTTGCACACCCCTATAATTCTAGCAACTCCTGAAGCTGAGGTAGTAGTATTACAAGATTGAGACCAGCCTGGGCAACTTAGTGAGACCATGTCTCAAAATAAAAAATAAAAATGTCTGAGTATGGTGTAGCTCAATGGCAGAGCACCCTTGGGTTCAATCCTCAGGACTAAAAAAACAACAATAATAATAATGCCATAATAATAATAATAATAATAATAATAATAATGATAAAAAGAAATCAGAGCCAGGCGTGGTGGCGCACGCTTGTAATCCCAGTACTTAGGAGGCTGAGACCAGAGGATCTGGGTTCACGGCCAGCCTCAGCTACTTAGTGAGGCCCTCCGCAACTTAGTGAGACCCTGTTTCAAAATAAAGAATAAAAAATAGGGCTAGGGGTGTAACTCGGAGGTAGAATGCCCCTGGATTCAATCCCCAGTACTGCAAGAAAACAAAAGAAAAGAAAAGAAAAGAAAAGAAAAAAGGAAAGGAAAGGAAAGGAAAGGAAAGGAAAGGAAAGAAAAGAAAAGAAAAGAAAAGAAAAGAAAAGAAAAGAAAAGAAATCAGATGAAAAGAACACATTTGCATGAATGCAGGAAATACAAACTAAACAGTAACAGAAAGCAGATTAGCGGTTGTCTGGAGGGAAAGGAAGAAGGGGTTACAAAGGGACACAAGGAAACTTCTGGGGAGAGAGATACGCTCATATTCTTGATGGTGGCAATGATTTCGAGGATTTGTACACAAGTCAAAACTTATCAGATGGTACACTTTTAACTCAGGCAGTTTACCAGTAGCTCAATTCTACCTCAATAAAAGTGATCTTGAAAATGGTAACTCCTGCCATCATACTCAACAGGAATGTGACCATTATCAATAACTAATATTACATTCAGTGTCTACTAAAGGAATTTGTTGTTCAAGTTTCTAAAACAAAAGGAAAGCCATGTGCTAAAAGAATGCATGTCACCATGAAACTTTCCACTGGAGGCACTCAGCTGTGAACACTGACGTCTCAGTACAATGAGGAACAGTGCGTGGCATTCACATCGTCTTCAGTGACAAAGTGAAATTTATATTGTGATTTTTCACTTTTTTTGGGGGGGGACCTACTGGGGATTAAACCCAGGGCCTCACACATGCTAGGCAAGTGTTCCATCACTGAGCTACGCCTCCTTTTCACTTTTTATTTCGAGACAGGGTCTCACAAAGTACTCAGATACTTGTGATCCTCCTGCCTCAGTATCCCAAGAGCTGGGATTACAGGTGTGCACCAACACACCTGGCGTTTTTATTCACTTCCAACAGTAAATTCTCAATTATTGTTCAGAGGCTAACATTTTGTAAAATTTTATCTTTCTCCTTGACACCCTGATTCCTGTTTGGCCATATTCCCTTTTTATGAGTACATTAATCAAGGAACAAAGAAAGAAAGCATAAATTTCTACTGTTCCTAAATGCCAAAAAAGAGAAAGCTTAATGAGAAAGCTTATTAAAACTTATTTAATGCATGATAATACATATAATATGGTGGAATCCAAACGGAGAGAAGAGAAAAACGTTCAGAGATCAAGTACAGATAAATTCAGTATATGAAAGCACCTGTCAAAGGTGTGGTGCCACTATCAAGGGATAGGAGAAGAAAGGGGAAAAATGTACACAAAACGAGCTACCAAGAAGCTCTCCTAAACTCAGTTACAGGATAAGAACACAACTATCAGCTTAAGTAAGATTTTTGCACACTCTGAATTGAAAACATCCCAGCAGTCTCCCATTCCTATAGATAATTGAGAGTTGGCTGCTGTTAGACCTTAACAGGCTCAAAGTGGTTGAGTCCCTGGCAACCAGATGCTATTGCTTAAAACAGTTTAGGCTCTCAGCCCTGAAGGATTCCTAAAATTGGATTACAGTCCCTCCAGATAATCTGAGAAATACAGCATGACGAAAAGGAAACCTTAAAAAAAAATTAACTCCTCTATAACAAGCAACATTCTGAATGCTGAACACAGCATGACTGAGGCAGAAAATCTCATCAGTGAGGGCTTAAGGGCAATAATGTACACAAAGGGCATGTCCAAAAGGGCGAAAGAAGCCACACAACAGAAGAGAGTATAATGGAAGCCAGAAGAGAAAGGGCACACCATATAATCTTCAGGCCTCTCAGAAGGCAGAAGCCAGGTTTACTAACTGAAGAGAGGCAGGCAGAGGACCCAAATCTCTACTGCTTTTTCAGCCACTCTAATCCACTTAAGGTAGCACACACATTTCAGAGGATGTGTAATCTTATTGATACTTCTTTTAATTAGTCATTTTTATTTTCTACTCATGGATGTTATACAAATAGGATCTGAGTAGACATATTTCTGAAGAAGACATAAAATGGTCAACAGATATGTGTGAAGGGGCTCAACTCCACTAATAATCACTGGTATGCAAATCAACACCACAATGAGACATATCCTTCACTGTTAGATGGGTATTCTCAAAAAGAAAAAAAGGTAAGTGCTGGTGAGAGTAAGGAGAAAAGAGAATCTTTTGTTCACTGTTGGTGAGAATAAAAACTGGAAAAGCCATTATTCATTTTTTACCTAGGCACTTCATTCGCAAATGATGGGGAAAGAGTTAATGTACTTACTACGTTGTACTGAAAATAATAATTGGTGTTCTAGTGGAACTCAGAGTAATCTACATAATGACAGTGTCATGACTTGTCATTTTCCAGATTTCCTCACAGAGAACAGAGTACAAGGCACAGTAAGCTGTTTTTGAAAGAATGAATTTGTAAAGAAATGAGATGCCACCAATGTTTCCTCTCATTCCAGCGGCTGCTCCACCATGCTACAAGTTGTACTACTCCATTTCTCTTCCTCTTCCAGTTTTCCAACCAAGAACTTTCAAACTTACCTAACTATACTCCTATATTCATTTTCTGGTGAAACCATTACTATTCCCCTTATAAGTTAAAGAGGCATAGAAAGCTAGACATCTACAGATGTGTACAGAGATAATGTAAATTGCCTTATTAGGTCCAAAAGAAGACAAAAAATGAAGGGCAGACAACAAAATGTTAGGTCTTGCCATCTTTGTAGCTTGGTATAAAGCCAAATTAACATTTACCATGTCTTAATAGCTCTCTATTCACAGGAAAATCAAGATTGACTGATGCTATCATTCAGCTAATCCAGAAAAAGATCATGTTCAGCCACTGTATACCTCTTTATAGCCTGGTGTTTTATTCAGATTGGTAGTAAGGTACACACTTTTTATTTTCTTCCCCGACTTCTTCTCCTCCCCATATACCTACATGCTACCACACCTTTATTTTAAATACACAATGTCTCTAGAAATAATTAGCTCACAGATAGTGTTGTAGTTACTCTAAGTGGTATGCACTGAATGGTTACTTCCCTGTTCTGGAAAAGTCTTGGATGAGAGACAGGAATTCTAGATTTCATTTGATGACCTTTTCTAGGTTTCCATAACCATGAAGTGAATATGATGTGTATATCATGTATATATCAGCTAAAATAAGAACATGTGGCCCAATATAAAATTCTAAGTACTTAAGATGTAATACAACCATTCATTTCACTTTTCTTTTTTTTTTTTTTTTTGCAGTACTGGGGATTGAACCCAGGGGCGTTTTAGGCTACACTCCCGGCCCTATTTTTTATCCTTTATTTTGAAACTGGGTCTCACGAAGTTGCGGAGGGCCTCACTAAGGAGAGAGAGAGAGAGAGAGACAGAGAGAGAGAGAGAGAGAGACAGAGAGAGAGAGAGAGAGAAAGAGACAGGGAGAGAGAGAGAGAGAGAGAGAGAGAGCGAGCTGAGGCTGGCCGCGAACCCGGATCCTCCGGTCTCCGCCTCCCAAAGTACTGGGATTACAAGCGTGCATCACCACGCCCGGCCTTCATTTCACTTTTCTAACAAAGTGAAATGAAATTACCCACAGTCGAAAACAAAAATTGTGATTTTGGGTTATGGAAAAGAACTCAATTCCTTTCTGCCATGTTATACCAGTTTTAATTCCCCCTCTTCTTCCCCGTAGTCTTCCCAAACAGAAAGGTAAAAAATCCCTGATGTGTTTTCAGAATCTTACAAAGGGGAACAAAACCAAAGACCATCAACAGGCCCTTCTAGCTCTGCCTCTTAAGACATCAAATCGCATTAAGAGGCAGCAAAGAACACCTCGTTATTTTACTTTGATTAGAGTTTGGTTGTGGTGTCCTGAAAGCAGGTGGACTTGATGACTGGGGATGAGGAACTACTTTTCAGTGAGACTATTTACAAAAATAAAATCAATCTATCTTTATCATCTCTCTCTATTACACACACACACACACACACACACACACACACACACACTCTCTCTCTCTCTCGGAGGGGGCTTCTATCCACTCAAAAGAAAAAAATTATTAAAAATTACTTAATGTTTACTACTGCCGGGCATGGTGGTACATACCTAAAAACCCAGAACTTGAGAGGCTGAGACAGTTTAGTATTGCCTCACTGTAAGATTCTCTGTGCACCCCTATTTCCCCTCCAAAGCATAATTAGTGAAAGGCTATGCCTGATGTCAAATATGTGAACTCTTTCTAAAGGATTCAAATAAGTAATAAAAATCTAGACAGAAATAAAAGCTTTGGATTTCCTATAAAACTGATAGTCTACACCATCTTGTTTCAACGATGAAAAGTAGCATCGAGAATGACAAATTTCTGACTTTTTAAAAAAAAAGCAGCTGTATGAACATTCCAGGCCATGAATTCCATGCTAATGTGACTCAATGAATATTAATGGCAGTGGCAGAACCCATTACTATCCACAGGTGCAAAACAGAAATTCCTGTTTAGTACATATTTAAAAATGCCCTATCACTAAACAAGACACATATATAGATTTCTCTGAAAGTTTTCCAAATCTCAGAGTATGTTCAAACAGCTACAGCATGTGACTCTGTACTTGCCCTCCCTCTCTCTCTGCTTCACATGCAGGGTCTTCTATTTCAGGACCTGTTCAGACAGGACTTTCTTCCTTTACCATCATATGGGTGGGGGGAGCCAAAATATCCTGCAGGTTTGTGTAGACCCAGAAAAGTGCTTAAGATGTACCCAGTGACCTGAGACACAAACCCCTCAAACTATCTCTGCAATGTGAATAAAATTAGACCCTATAATTATGGTGGAGAGAAGAAAAGAGACTGTCCTTTCAGTTGGCTGCTATGTTGACTTAAGAGACAAAAGGCATAAGGAAGTCAGATGCTAACTTTGAAGGAATTAGATCATGCAAAGATGTCCATATTTTTACCTAGTTTCTTTAACAAGTCACAGACTTGTCTCTATACTAAGACTTCCTATAGGTAGATTTGGTGCAGTTTGGGTACTTACTGGTTCTATCAGATTTGATAATGGAATCAATCTCTCCCTTTAGAAGCTCTGGGTTAATGGCAAAGTTTATTAAATTGCAGGCAGTCATTCAGAAAAGATCAATTGAGACATGATTACAGAGTAACCAGAGGATTAAACACAAGATTTATCACAAAATTAAACTGAATTAAATGTTCTCTGATAGTACTTGAAATGCTGTCAATACTTTTAACTCATAATCTATGCTTTCTATGTTTACCTAATAGGCAATAGGGATGTCTGATTTGAGAAAATGACTGCTATATAAAAGCATAAGCCACAAAGATCTACTGAAAGCACTGAGAGTCCCTTCTTAAAATGTTCTCCCACTGTTTAGAAGCAGCATTTTATCTGTAAGAGCTGTACACAGCAGATTTTTGAGTTACTAAGTACATACCCCATTCTGTCCATCCCTAAACCATGCCTATATATCTTCACAGGTGTACATCTTACAAATTGTGCCAACAGATTACACACTTTAAACGATTTCCTTCTGTTATCTCACACAGATGCATGTGTTATGACACTGGCCCTTGGTCTCTAGAGGAGAGAAGGCTGGAAGATGTCATCTGGATGTAGGGAAATTAATGCTTCCCCATCCTGGGAGGTTTTATTGATGCCACCACTCACTCAGCAAATTATATTCATAAAGCTGAAATCCCCATCACAGCTTACGAAAGGTAACCATTCGCAAAACGAACTGGCAACAGCACATACACTGGTAATCGGTAGGGAAGTCAATACACATGATGGCTGTTAAAGCTGACATCAATACCACAGTGAGCAAGAACAGCTCCACAGGACCTGAAATGATAAAGGCCAGACCTGCTGTGTGAGGTTGGGAGGGTGTGTGCTTAAGCAGATGGGAAATCAGTTTGGGGGCAAAAAATAAGCCTGTGGTTTAAACTATACCTTGGATGGCAGCATGTTTAAAGGGGACTTTCTTTTTTCCTGCGTCCAGTTCCTGTCTTGTTGCTAGTACACTTCATCCCACAGATGACATGGGCCCTTCCCTGCCTCATCCTGCTTGATTACCAGCAGGCTCTGGTGATTTCAACAATAATCCAATATGACAGCTGTGGTGTGCAGAGAGGGAAGAGCTAGGTTTGAAACACGATGCTTCGGCTGATACCACCCTGCAATTTTATCATCCCCCGTCAGCATACTGATTTACACCAGAGCTACCACTTCTGTTCCCAGTAGTCATCCAACCTTACAACACCATTTAGTGCTATGGATAGCCCCAAATGTTTCTCAGTTCCTCAGGGAATGAGAGCGTCGCCCTGCCAGTTAAAGAAAAGGATTCTGTACTCCACACCCTTACAGCTGAGGCTGCTTTCACGTACACAAAGCCAGAGCTTCTTACATTGACACTCCTTTTTGACAGAGACCCTATCAGTTTGGTAAATTATTTTCCACAATAGAAACTTCATTCCAAGAAAACTATTTCACTGCTCTCCATCCTCTATTTGTTCACTTGTCCTCCCTTGTGTCTTTGCTCAATCTAGTCCTGCCACAAGCAGGTGCTTTGGCAGCAGTTACATCTGGGTCTGACAGCTGGCTTTGCCACTTTGTGACTGTGAACAAATCTCCAAGCCTTTCTACACCATCTCTTCTCTTGGAATACAGGGATAGAGTTGTAAAGTTGAATGAAACCTGCGGAAAGTGCCTGGGACCTTTCCTGGCATAAAGCAGATAGTAAATAAATGACAAATAAGTGATAAGTGAGGAATTCCTCTTCCCCACTAATACAATCATGTTCATAGTCATTAAAAAGGGAAACTTTAAGTCATTATAAAAGGTTACACTTGGCATTAAAGGATTAATGATGGGATCTATTCTCCATATATACACAAGACTGTGTTTACTAAATGTCTTTGAATGTGCCAAGCAACATACTGCATATTGCATTTATAACACCTCTTTTAATTATCACATGACCCTGTGAAGTTTCAGTTTTCTCATATATAAAATGGGAGTTAACTATTGAGCATAACTTATAAGGTGGCCATGAGGATAAAATGAATAGAATGCCTAGAATATTCTAGGAGTTCAATTCAACTTAATTATCTTTATTATCATCAATTAACTTTCCCAAGGTCACACAGACAGAACTAGGACCCAGCTCAGATATGCATGGCTCTAAAGTGCATGTCCTCATAACAAGTGAGTAGAACTAAATCAGAAACCTCAGATGTGGTCTAAGCACTGGCCAGGACTTTAAACAGTAGTTTGAGGCTCAATGTTTTCATACTTCTCTGTTCTGTTTGTTTATTTTTAAAGATAAGCAAATAACTTGCTCTATTTAACTTGAAATAATGAAAAGAAAGTACAATTTTCTTTTTGGAATAATGACATCATATAAATTTCAAGCATTTCTTTCTAAATTTCCCTTCTGTAATTTATGAGACATCCAAGAAGAGCAAGTTCCAAGAAAAAGAGGGGCAGGGGGGTCAGAGGAAGAAAGGTATTTCCCCATCACCACATGGAATGGAAAGATGGAAAATTTCAGGACAGTTTGGAACAGGAAAAGAGCAACAATTTGTACTCTTGAAAGACCCAAAATTTAAAAGACCACCATGCTAACTAACCCCAGAGACAGGAAAAAAAAAACTGAAAAAGCATTTGCTACTGATTCTATCATAAATCTCTTTTCAACTGTGTTACCCCTGCTGGCTTTCCAAATGAGACATCTGTCCATTTCCAAAAAGAAAATAAATGCATACAAAATAAATGCTAGGAACAGTTCAACATGAAAAAATTACCTACAAGGCCTCTTGCAGGAGACTAACCTTAAAAAAATAAATAAATAAAATGGGTTTGTTGGACTCTAGTAGGGAATCCTTCAATGCATCATCCAAAACCTTCCCGCACAGGCTTAATGAAACAGGGAAGATGGAAAAAAGGAGGGAGGAAAACCCTCCTTCCCAGCTGAGCTCCAACACATACAGTACCGTTTGGGAGGCAACTTTATGTGCTCTTAGTAGTAGATTAATGAATGTAATTACCTAGCATTGTGGCTGTGAATGCTGCAAAAACTATAATTTATAGAGTGCTGTAAAGTTCTAATGTGTTTTTATGTCCATAAGCTGCTTAACCATAATCTAATGCATTTGTACAAGAACAGCCTAAGTGGCTCTCAGCTGAACAGTGAACACAAGTGTCTGAACCTTGGCGATTCTACTTGTACGTCTTTATAACCCAACCCCGTGTGGTAAGCATCTGAGGGAAACAGCTGCTGAATTATACAAATAATTCTAGAGACAATGACAAGGCTCTCTGCTTCTCACCATGAGAAGAGTTTCTGGCTGACAAAGGGCTACAGGCTTTAATTAAATGCTGGCTTGGTTTCTGAATATACGTTTGGTGGCTACTCTTTCTTTTACCACCATTCTTACCACCCTCTCCTTCAGTTCATCACCCCTCACCCCCACCCCCAGGAGGACTGGTGGGGAGAGAATAACAAATTCTCTATCTGAAAATGCCTTACCTGATTTCCTTCTTAGAAAAAGGCTCACCATTTCCAACCTTTCTCTTTTTCTGTCATTATATTTGCAAAGAAAGGCAAATAGAGTTTAGTAATTCTTTGACATCTAAAGCAAATTGCCCTTTGAGATTGCCTTCATCAGGGGATTGAAGTGTCTCCATATGACTTGGATAGATGACTATCACATGGATAAGGAAAGGAGGTGGTCATGGTGGTAGCTACTGCTTATTAAAGAGCTTACTATGTGCTAAAATCGCATGCCCACCACAACCCTGGGGCAGGTAGTATTAACAAGCCATTTTCAGACAAAGGGACTAAGGGCTTTGCTCCATAGAGGTAAGGCAGGTGCTTGAATCAGCGTCTTACTCCACAGCCTGTGCTATGTTCCATAAGCAAGTTATTTAAACTTTCCTTCCTCTATAAAGCAGGGAAGATCAGATTGTTGTGAGAATTTAAGTAAAGTGCTTAGAAGAATATCAGGACTTAAGCAATGTTCAGTCCACACTGGCCATCGTTACAACAGATACCAAAGGAATAAGTAGAATATGAATAAATTGGCAAGGGGAGGAAGAAAAAGCAGAAATCGCCTACATATTCTGGAGTCAAACATACAAAGTCTCAAACATCTATGAATGAAATCCTGGAATGCAACAGTATAAAATAGCAAACAAAGCAGCAGTTTCAACTTGCAACAGGACAAGCCCCAGTCTGTATCCCCAAGCACAATGTTTCATGTGTAGCTCTCTCCAAGAAGACATCCCAGAGGACTCTTGGGGGAGGAGGAACCACGGCAACAGGAATCCCTACTTGCTCCTCCTCTTTTCATTAGCATCTCAACATTATCATTCTGAATAAATATTTTAGATCACATTTTAAAAATAGCATCAGGAAGACACAAGAATAGAGCATCATAAGAACTACTGGTTGAGGAACACAATGACATTACATCAGTGGCTATGCAGGCATGAAAAGCCAACTCAAAGATACACACTGGGAAAATTAGTACTGTAGCTAATACATAATTGATAATCTTCCTAGTTTAAAATGTACTGCTTTCCAGCCTTCATAGGATGAGAGATGTGTTTTGGATTCAATTAAAAGCTCATCCTGTCCAAGAGAAGAAATTCTGCCTCTCAGAGAGAGCCATGTGGCTGCTTCTCTACTGCTTATGCCAGATTGACCTCTGGAAGCCCCATGATCCATCCCTTTCACCAGGGCTGCTTCAGCAGTACCTACACATCTAACTCCTCCAGAAGCCTCGTGAAAGAAAACAAGTGCCAGTTTGAAAGGGGGCAACAAAACAAGGAAGGTATTTTCTACCTCTTAAAAGATTAGCTTTGACCCTGGATGTGAGTCTAAAAGAAAAGGGTGTGGAAGTAAATAAACCACTTCCTGAACAATGATATTGTAGCCATAAAAAACTGATATGGAACCGGGCATAATAAGGCTTGGGAACGTAGCCAGCTCTCCCCTTACCACTCTCCCCTTCTTCAGTCGCAGCTACAAATCACTGTTCTCCAGCAGCCTTCAAGACTCACTTCCTCTTTATCAGTTCAGATAGTTATAAAAATGTTGTTGACTGTGTGGGAAATTTCCAGACATTCACTAGTTCCTGACCCAATCCGCCACCACCTTCCTCTTTGCCTTTCTCACCTCAGAGTTCCACTATGGGAACACAATCCTAACCTGTTTCCTCATATTCCCTCCACACTTGTGCACCCCATCCTCTATTCCAGCCCAGTCACCTTTGGCAAGTACTGTAAGACACTCCATGGCTCCCTACTACTGGCACAGAACTGATGGTATTAACTGTGTCTTCCCATGTGCCCTGACATGACTCTAATTTGCGTCTCACACAGAACTCCTTCTCCATCCATTTCCCCTAGGAGTTATCTCTCCCTCCCAGGCATGCTTGGCATTTTCAAACTATACCAGTGGTATAAGACAGTAGAGTAGTATAAACATAAAACTTTAACATGAATAAAAATACGTGTAATAGGGGTACTTGTTCTAAATGATCTTACCAATTGAGGGACAATCAAAACATATAGCTCATACTACAGAGGCAAGCAAGCACCCTGCTGGTAAAACCTTTTCCAAATTCCTTTAAACAATCAAAGCTCTAAACACCAAAAAATGTCACTGATTGATTTATTGATACAGTAGCTAGATATTGCAAATCATAGCCTACATACTCAGGAAGGGAAAAAAAATAAAAGCATGTTCTGTGAAGCCAAATCCTAATATTTGGCAAATAAATACATCATTAAACTGTAAAAAATGAACCACATTTAGAAAGTGTCAGAGGACCATTTTTTGGTATGAAGACTTCCGAGGAGTACTGGACCTCTAGGTTACAAGTCCCAAGCTAGTTAGTGGGCATGCCCACTATTATATGACTTGGCCCCTAGATTTCTTTCAAAAAAACCTACCGGATTTCCCTATTTGAATAAGTACTGTATGGAAACAGAAAATCAAGGGAAGACTTGATAATACTTGCTCGCCAACACCAGTTTTACTCAGGTGACTAAAAAAAAAAAAAAAATCCAACTTCATCCTATCACTGCAACCCCTAGTCAGATAGGTCTGTGTGATCTGCCGTTTCATTAGAGAAACTCAAACTTGCCATAGCCCCGTGGATTCCAGGTCAATACTGACTGGAAACAGGACTAAATCCTTATTGCAATTCCTGCAGTAAAAGTTGCATCCAATTTCAGATCAATCAGGTGGCTTATCCAGTTATCAGTGGCACACCTAGGATATGAACTTGTGAGGAAAAGGCTATCTCACATCCTATTAAATCTCCCACAGGACCAGGTCTGGTCCTCAGCAACTGTTCAACAGAAATTTGTTGTATAAAAATTGAAAAATATTTTTAAAAATTAAATTCAATATTCTGGATCACAACTGTTTTGTCAACTGGCACTAATCCAATGGATTTTTTTGTTTTATCTAAGAGGCAGAGGGCCACCCTGCACATAAACCCAAGATACAAATTTGAAATCACAACATATAATATGAACAACCAGCTGTGAATGAGTATTCATGCACTCTTAGAGATGACTAAGAGAATATTAAGCATGATTGCAATGTTCTTGCCCTCCTGCACATGCACTTAGGTTGAATGAGAGGAGGCACGAAGGTTGTGACTTCCACAAAGAGAACCATTTCCAGAGCCCTGGGGTCAAGAAGTCTGAACCTCTGATGGAAAGTAATGATGCTCTCTCCGGAAAGTTCAACTGGAGCATCGGTTCTATACTTCTTAAAATGGCACTAAAATAAGTTTATAGTCTCCAACATTTTCTACACATGAACCTTAGGGTGTCCATCAAGATATTTTTGTCAAAAAGGAACCTGTGAATCATTTTCATCCCATAAGCTCTACACAGAAATGGAACCAGGACATATGCTTATTATAATAGATCTTTTTTAGTTCTCTGGGTTTCATGTTGATAATCTGATAGGGAAAATCATGGTCCATTTAACAATAATCATTATAGAAATGCCAGAAATCTTAGCACAGAGTTCACAATCTAACTGGGACAGGATCAAGAAAATAATTTCTCTTCTGAAACACAAAACAAAAAATGAAATCATTATCTTCTCAATTCTCTTCTGAAAAGTAACAAACTAGTACTATTTAGATACATAGGAGAGAAATTCACTTATTATATAGAGTGGATACCTTAGGAGTATCAAGATTTGCTCCAGTTTTTAAGAAAGACTATCTAAACTTTTTTTTCCTTGTGTGTGTGTGTGTGTGTGTGTGTACTGAACCCATGACACTGAACCACTGAGCTACTTTTTTTTTTAATTTTGAAACAGAAACAGTTATACTAAGTTGCCCAGGCTGGCTTCAAACCTCTGATCCTCCCGCCTCAGCCTCCCATATCACTAGGATTACAGGCATGCACCACCACTCCCCGTTTACCTACACTTTTAAATACATTTATTTGTTTGATATACTGTGAAATACCTAGACATTTGAGTACAGTAGTTTAGGGAGAACAAAAAGCACATGCAGGAAAAACCAGAGTGGAGGGAGGAGGAATAACTAAGCAAAGAATAGTCGATGGATCCATAGAGGAATCTATTGAAATACTACAAAATAAAAACCCCAAGAGGGTTGGGTGGACCAGGAAGGAAAGGGTATTACTGGAGCAGATTACAGTCACTAGAGAGCCGGTTTTAGGGAGAGCATCATGAGTCCATCCAAAATATCACCATGCAAGATATAGGACTGACAACTGTCAATTCTACTTTCTTAATCTTCCTGCCATCTGTCTGTCTACCTCTCTGTGACTCCACTAATGCTACCTTAATTTAGATCTTCTCATATAGACTTCTCTATTAACAATAACCTAATCCCATCTGCATCCTTGCACCCTATTATGGGATTGGTGATATCTCTAAAGTGTAAATCTCCGTATGTTACTCCCCTGCTTAAACCATCAGTGGTTATTCACTGATCAATTTCAATACCCTTGGCCTGGGTCCACAGGCTCGCCATGACTGAACCCCTGCTGATAGCTCTAACCTCATTTCTCATTACCATCTCTTGCACCCCCTCCCTTCTACATACTTCTATACCAAACTAACTGAACTACTCTAAATTCCCCAATCATCTCAAGTGTCTCTAAGCTCCTTTACAACTACAACTTCCTCCATCAGTAATAGTATTTCTTTCCAGCCAACCTAAGCCTCTCAGTTTGGCTACTTCCTACTTGGATTGAAGATTGCCATCATCCTTAAGAAAACACCTGTTCCTCTGTATTACAATTTTCATATATTTTCCACCCCATTACCAATCTATGCACCCCTGCAAGCCACAGTCTAGGTCTTGTTTGTTATAATAGTCCAACAACTACCCAAAGGACAGATGAGATATAAATTATCAATGAACATAACATGAATGAGTGAATCAGCTCCTTTCTCAAAGATGTATCTATTAAAGGAACAAACCTCCTACATAAGGTAGATGTAATTCCAGCCATTCTTTGACACACTCTTCCTGGGAGGCAAGAAGTTATGCATAGTATTCTAATGAAACCCAAGTCATTCCCCTAGGGTGGATAGCATTTCTATTTCTTCTAGCATCACTAACAAATCAGCACAGGTTTCAAAGCTCAAGAAGAGCGCCGATCTTAAGGAGGAGTCAGCAAGAGTGGCAATAACAGCACCTTGTACTAGATACTTTCTACTAACCAGGTGCTGTGCTCATTTGCCTAGATCTCATTACAACCCCACACACTAGGAACTCTTTAATTCCCTCTCATTCATAAATGAGGAGATTGACGTTTAGAGATGTTAAGAGAGAAACTGTGCATGGTGACACACTCCGGCTGTAATGCCAGCCACTCAGGAGGCTGAGGCAAGAGGATCATGAGTTCAAGGCCAGCCTGGGTAATATAGTTAGACCCTGTCTCAAACACAGAAAGAAAGGGAGCATGATGTTAAGTCAGTGGTTCTCAAATCCACCCACTCATTGAATATTCTAAGCTAAAAACAAACAAACAAGCCTGATCCTCACTCAGCAGCAACTAAATCTCAAGATCAAGAGTGTTATTTTTAAAGTTCCTCAGCTATGCCACGAGGGTTCAGAACCACTGGATAAAATAACAAAATTCCCCAGTTTCAATGCTGCAGACTCATGATGCCAACCTGAAGTCAGTCTGATTTAAGTCAGTAGTTAAGCACTACACACTGTTAAGCTACTTCTCTGAACTTGTAAATCCTAGAACATTTATTCTTCCTCCTCAAAGTATTAGCAGGTGATAGCCTCTTGATGAATAAAAGGAGTCTCTCTAGAATACAGATTTTTATTGAGCGCCACCCTGAATGAGAAAGTCTACTTCATTGGCCTCATCTGAGAGGACAAAGAGGGTTCTTTGGTAACTGAGAATATCAGGTTTGTTTGTTGTTGTTGGTGGTGGTGGTGGGGGGGGTGTTACTAGGGATTGAACCCAGGGGTGTTCTACCTCTGAGCTATACCCCCAGCTCTATTTTATTCTTTATTTTGAAACAGGGGCTCTATTTTATTCTTTATTTTGAAACAGGGTCTCAATGGGTTGCAGAAGGCCTCACAAGTTGCTGAGGCTGGCTGTGAACCTGCGATCTTCCTATCTCAGCCTCCCCAAGTACCAGGATTACAAGCGTGCGCCACCACGCCCGGCTGAGAATATCAGTTCTAACTGCCCCTTATATGATTTCTACCTCTCACCTACCACTGTGGGGACTTCAATGGATATAGAATGTCAATGTGTCACCATTTAAGAAAAACAGAGAACATTATTTTCTCAAAAGATGACAGGTCATAAGAAAAATGATTTGTATAAATGAGAAAAAAAGACTAATATTTTTAAAGCCCACCTTAAAATGCTATTTTAGATACTATAGTACACCAAACCCGTTAAAAAACAAAGAAACATTGTGTTTCAATTTCAGCATCTAAAATAGAATTCAGAGCCAGGCTCGGTGGCACACTCCTGTAATCCCAGTACTCAGGAGGCTAAGACAGGAGTATCACAGGTTCGAGGGCAGCCTCAGCAACCTAGCAAGACTCTCAACAACCTAGCAAGACCCTGTTTCAAAACAAAACAAAAATTAAAAGCGCTGGAGTTGTAGCTCCGAGGTAAACTACCCCTGGCTTCAATCCCCTTTACCACAAAAAAAGTTAAGAAATAAATAAAATAAAATAGGGCTGGGGGTATAAATTGGAGGGAGAATTCCCCTGGGTTCTGCCTCTGGTACCAAAATAAAAAATAAAATAAAATAGAATACAGGTTCACATTCAGATATAAGAATTGATATGGAACATACCCAACATAACAAGGGAAGGACGGAGAAAAATTTAAGCAAGTTACAAATAAAGGGTAGAAAGACACAATGATGGCCAGGCATGGTGGCACATGCTTGTAATCCCAGTACTTGGGAGGCTGAGATAGGAGGATCACAGATTCGCAGCCAGCCTCAGCTACTTAGTGAGGCCCTCTGCAATTTAGTGAGATCCTGTTTCAAATTAAAGAATAAAAAATAGGGCTGGGGGTATAGCTCGGAAGTAGAATGTCCCTGGGTTCAATCCCCAGGACGGCAAAAAAAAAAAAGACAAAATGATGCTCTAACTATTTTGAAGCCTGAGATTCAAACAAGGAAAGTAAAATATTATTCATGTTTCAGTGTGAAAACAAGGGAGGCCTGGCATATGTTTCTGCTGTGCCTCCTTATCTATTAAAGTCAAGGCTACTTTCAGGGGGCTGTGACCTGAGCAATTTCCCAGGTCCCTACACTCAGAAGGGCTCTGTATTTGCTTTAATGCTTTATAATTTTTATCTTCGAACTCTGTTTCTTCAGATGAGACAGAGGAACACAGCATAAGTAGAGGAAATATGTGGTAGGTGTGCCTAACATTCTTCCTGCCCCATGTGCACATTCTATTCAGGCTGCGCCATGAATAGAGAATTCTGTGAGCCCTTCTTACATAGGGAGTTCAATAGAAACAAAGTACAATGTTAGTGTGCTCTAGGAGGAAGTAAAAAGGAAACCTGGACAGCTTTGGGAGTCCCTAATTTCCCTTGGCATCACGTATCTTTTTTACAAGTATTACTTCTCATTTTAGCCAACTGCTTACACTAAGAATGATGGCACAAAAGCACAAGGGGAGATAGGGCAGGCCAGAGTTCCTTTTCCTTCAGTCCTCCTTTATACATCATAAACTCAAAGCACAAAGTATTGCTTGAATGTGTATCAAGGAGCAACATAAAAATAGTTGGGTTAGTTTTGTACAGTTTTTCCACTGCAGTGTAAGAATGAAATATGCTGTTTGTATATGAAGCACAATGCAAACTGCATTAATCTGGTGATTCTGCATATAACCTGAATACTGTTAAATCTGCACTAAAAATTGGCATTGCACAATAGAAAAATGAATGGTAAAATCTGTACTAGTAATTAAAAATATACTATTTTTCCTTACCTAAAATGTTAAGTAGCAAATATAAAACATGAAAAAATTGGGAGGGAATCCCAGAAGAAAAGGATAATATTTTACGTTTTCTTACTTTTTTTTTTAAGGGGGCTTGAACCCAGGGCCATTCTACCTCTGAGATACACCCCCAGCTCTTTCTATTCTTTATTTTGAAACAGGGTTTCACTAAATTGCTGAGGCTGGCCTGGAGCCTGTGATCCTCCTGTCTCAGCCTCCCAGGTACTGGGATTACAGGCATGTGCCGACACGCCTGGCTTTTTATTACCTTTAATGACATATTTTTTTTTCTTTTTGAACAAGGAGCCCCCGACTTTCATTTTGCACTGAGCAACACAAATTATATAGGTAACACTGCTCAAAAGTTAACCCATCATGTAGAAAAAAAGAGATTGTAAGAAATGTAAGAAAAGGCCAGGCTTTGGTGGCACTCACTTGTAATCCTAGAAACATGGGAGGCTAAGGCAGGAGGTTCCCAAGTTCAAGGCCAGTCTGGGCAACTCAGGAAGATCCTGTCTCAAAATAACAAAAACGGCTGTGGATATAGCTCAGTGGTAGAACATTTGTCTAGCA